>JARJEC010163905.1:0-22470 GCA_030264575.1 Tachinus sp. AB-2021 | reverse complement strand
GAATATTACGAATTTACAAGATAAATGTTAGTTTTGTTGAAATGATAATGAGAGATTAAATAACTATTAAATTTAAATTATTTCAAAATCGGTTTGGTTTTATCAGTTGTTCTCAAATTGTAACACCGTTATTTTTCAAGATTTGACGTGTAATGAAATTGTGTAATGGTGATTAAATCATAATTCATAACAACTAATTAATATTATTATTAATATATTATTATAAAAATTTCCAGTTAATATTATTATATTATTTGTGTAATAATGTTCGCAAGAATCCCAAGTCAAACCATAATAATAATAATCGAAATAATGCAAGTATAAGAATTACGAATATCTAATATTGCACTGGGCACAAATTACTCCTGTTGGTTGATGCTTCTCTGTTACGTCTGCTTGAATAAACTGGTGTATTTTTAGCAAAGTTCAGAACATTTGTGTAAATATGTTTACGCAGAAGTGACCCCCTCTTGCGTTTATACTAAAAAGCTAATTTGATGTGAAAATTCTATCAGCGCCAACTGGATTTCGGCGAATTTTACGAGTTACATTTCATGCATATACCTTACTACTATTTGTATTTCTCACTCAATGGTTTTACACACCAAAGAAAACTACCAAAAGTATTGTATATCTGTTAGCTTTATGATACAGTAAAAAAAAATTAATTTCACATTTACCATTAAATACATTTTTTTTCTGGACGCAGCAAAATGAAAAAAGACAAACAAAAATTATTGTCAATCCAGCAACATTACAATAAGAAATAATTTTCATTAAAAAAACATCTTTTTCTTCCTTTCGTTTTGTTCATTTAGATTTTTAAAATATTTTAATTTTAAGTTGTAATGGAGTTTTAACAACCATCATCAATCCACTATTAATCGTATTAATTTTCAAATGAAATTAAATAATTAATTTTATTTACTTTAATATTTTCAAATACTATAATGACAGTTAGATTATTATTCTGATGAATTTGTAGCATGCATGTTGAGTGCATTATGAGTTAATTATAAATCAATATCTATTACATTTCAATTGGCTTGAATTTTAGCAAAACAATCTAGCATTGTATTACAATCCAAGTTACAATTATGTTGAACCATGCAATACTTTCAAGTATTATAATACAAGCATTTCAACAACAACAATGCACATATTTTATCGGTGATTTTGATGTAGTAGCGGAAGCAGTGATACGATCAGAAATTGCAGTGATTTCTAACGCTGCCAAAGATTACAATTTAGTTTGCAAACCTACAGGCTATATTGTTGCTTATGAAAATAATAAAAATATTACTAATATATTTAACAATATCAATGCTTTTATACCTCACAGAAGAATATTATTATTTTGCAACATATGTGAGAATTTTGATAAAATAAACATAAAATCCAAATTGCATGCTTTAGATCTCATAATTGTTGATATTAATATTTCCAGTATAATTACATTAAGACCATATACAAAATGGGTACCCTATTTTGGAAGCAACACAGTTAAAGTAGTTATTTTCGATTGCAAACCTTACACATTTCTTGATCACAATGGAAAAATGGTTGGATTAGAAAAACATTTGTTAGATGAAGTGATGAAATCTTGGCCCGTAGAATATATAATTTATCCCAAATTAAGCTGGGAATCTGCTGTAAAATCAGTTGGCTTATTTGAAAACAACATTACAGCAGCTGGATATTGGTGGCTTTATGGTGCTAAAGATCGGTACCAACTAGATGTCAGCTATCCATATGCTCAAACAGCTTCAACTATGCTGGTACCAAAACCTAATACCCTTCCAGATGAAACGTTTGTTTTTCAAGCAATGGCTACACGGATTTGGCTGATGATAATTATTACCACCATTGCAATTGGTGTTGTTATGTTTTTAATGGGTCGATTGGATAAAGACGCCTCAAATTATAGTATTATAATTTATATACTTAATGTTTTCAGTTTATTGGCTGCCAATAGCAATCAGATCCAAACCAATTGGCTTAACACATTTACGCTATTTTGGAGTTTAATGTCAGTACTTTTAATAACTGCATATTCTGCAGGATTCAGCGCTGTTAATACTAAACCAAGATATGAAAAAATAATTAATAGCTTTGAAGATATAATTGAATCAAATATTCAATGCTATGAATCATCTGTTGCCGCGAGTGCTATGTTTAACTTATCCGCCAACAAGATCTTTAAGAAATTAGGAAAAAATATTATTACCAATTATTATTCAAATCTACCTAAGGGGGCTTGCACTCCGGCTGAAATTATAGGCAATCGTTACGTCTTCAATGAAGTTGAACTAGGTAATAACAAACAATATTTTAGGGTAATGCAAGAATATTATTCTTACGTATATTTGATAATATACTTGAATTATAATTCACCTTATACTGACATTTTTGCTGAAAAAATTAAGAGGTTAATGGAACATGGGTTTATTAAAGTTTGGTTTGAGATGGCAAAGTTGAACGATTTTAAGAATATTGTAGAAATGGTCTCATTTTATACAATTGAAGTCGACGTCGATGAAAATGATAAACCATTAACGGTATTAAAAATGCAAGGAGCTTTTTATTTATTGTTTCTAGGATTGATTGTATCTAGTGTTACACACGTTGGCGAAATATTATATTTTGCTATAAAGCATAAATAATCAAAGTGCATTAAAATAAATTGGCACTTCAAATTAGATAGTAATTGAGACTTGTAAATGGGTGTAAGTGCCAAAACATCAATGTTCAAAAATTAAATAAAAATTAGTTTTTGGCAGCCTTTTCCATTTACATGCTTCAAATTGTTTTACAAAACCATTCAATACTAGCTTTTTGAAAAATGATTTTGTCAATATCACTATCGATTTAAACAGAATATTTGACACTATATTTTTATAGTTTTCTATAAAAAAATCTATCTGCTTGTTGAATATCTAAGATAAAGATATAAAAAATCTCCTTTATTTTTAAAGATAAGCCAATAATTAAACAAACTTAAATTTAGATAAGTTGTTTTTGGAATTCTGGATTAGATGGAAATACACATTTTTTTAAGAAGCACTCATATTTCTTTTTATTAATTCTAAATGAAGAAACGTTTTACAAGAAAACAATTAAAACCAAGAGAAACTTGAATTTTATGTATCCATATGTAAACATGCACAACAAGCTCACGTTTCAAGATCGCCAGGAAACAGAATGGAAGTTTTAACTTTGCTTACCAGGATGGATCAACATACAAAGTAACATGTAAATGAGCCTATGTTAAAATAAAAATAATTGTATAATATGAGTCAGTCATCATCATCAACCTCATTTCAATGATACTCAAAGCCTTATACTGTAATCTGAAATCAGTATGGACTCACCTGGAATAAACTAGTGTGAGACCAACCGGTATCATATGGCACTCAATGTGTTAATTGAACATGAAATATGTAAAAATATGTGAATATTGCATATTAACAATATTTTTGTCAAATGATAGTTGGTGAGATTAGAGAAAGTCGAGGCAATCTATATCCATTATTCACATTGTCTCTGTTGGGGCTAAAGTTTAACCCTTTTTGGTCACAAGTTATCAACTTAAAATAAAACTGCATGAAAGTTTATCGTTTATTATAATTTTACCTTTTTTTTGAAGTTACAGTACACACACATTGTAGTGGTAGAAGCATCGGTAGACTGCTTATTAGTGTAGTAAGAGATCTATGTTTATTTTAATTAATTATTTTGTTTTTTAAAAACTTACACAATTCCCACTTTTTGTAATGTTGTACAGGTATTCTTGATTCATCATAATCTTCGTCACTTGAAAATCCACTTGCCTCATAACTGCACCCATCATCGTCATAATCGTCATCATAACAAGGTGGTGGGGGTATATTCATAAGTTTTGTTTTTTTATAAGATTCATGTAAAGTACACATTGTGGATTTTGATATTTTAATAAAACTGTTGCTATTGCATACCTTCAAATAATAATGTTTTTACCATTAATACGAATAATACTTAAATACTGTACAACTATTTACATATTCCTTACTATATATCAATAACTATAGCTTACTTATTTAATCATTTTAATGTATTATAACCATTAGTGCTAGAGCTAGTGAATTTATTTTGTACTACTTTTTCCAATTAATTTGGCCACTTATATTATTTTGATATAGGGTATCTATATATAAATGTTTTCTTATTATGTAACCATATAATATAGTTTTGTGCCGCTGTAGTGAAATTAGAAAAATAGAATATTAAAAACTCTACTGGTAAATTTGTCAAGTTGGCTACCTATCTGTGTACGTTTTAGAAGGACATATAGTATGTATAGTACAACTAACTTAGTGTGGGCTATAAAAGATGTTTTCCCGCAACGATAGAATAGGACGCATATCACAAGCAGTCTAGTGTATGCTCAGAGACAAAACCAGCACCTGTTTTGGCTGCGAGAATACACTAGACTTCTCTCATGTTGTGACTTTTTCTACCATCACACAAAAACAATTTCCATAGGTCACGTTATGTTGGTTGTACTGTACATTTCGAAGCTTTGCCCTGACAGTCAAAAAGTGACATATAATTGATTATAAATTTTTTTTTTAATTTATGATCTACATCTTTGTTGAAATCAAATCAGTGAGCCTGGCGGTAATTTGAAATTTACGAAATAAATATTTTTTACCCTTATTATGGCCATCGTTAAAATTTTTCACATAAACTCGTTTCAAAAGACCTTTTAAGCACTCATCTATTTGCCCACTCACTGCTATACTATTCTATTCTTTTAATAGGATGAAAAAACTGACAGTAATGTCTGTTGTATTATGACATCTATTTGTTACCTATCTAATATATTGATTTAATTTATAAATTTTTATTAACATAAATCAATTTCTTTTTAGACATTCTAGAAAAAATGTTTGTATTCCCCGTGTTTAATGGCATGACGGCATGTTAGGTTGTATTTCCTGTCTCAATCTGACAGTCTCTACCAAAATTAACATTTTCACGTGTCTTAAAAAAACACTCATTTTGTAAACTTTATACAAAAATTAGTATTGTATAATCAAATATACCAAATTCAGCATGCTTAACGTGCATTAAATGATTTGAAAATTGCTGTTTGTCCCGTCTGGTCGCTGCAAGATTGGCTTGAGAATGGTTTCCACACCGCGCACGGGTACGCGCCAAGAAGGCGGTGATGCCAAGGCAACTGCTTACCTTGTGCCTTTACAGAAAAAACGGCTGCAGCTAACAGCAGAATATTGGAAGTCGTGGAAAATCAGCATTTATTTAGTATTTTTAAAACCACACTGCATGTCACTAAACAACACCAATAAGGTAGTGCGTTGGAGAAGATGCGTGTGCGTGTCTGTATACAGTGTTTTGCTAATGTCACGTGGCCACGCGCGGCGCAGGCGAAAGTGTAGCGACTATCTTTGAATGGTTCACCACTCGCACAAACAACGCGGATGTTTGTTGATTCCTATGCAACTTTTGTAAAACAACAAAACTCTTATTGCTTTGCAGTTTGGCTAGTTGGGTTGTTCGCAGATACCACTGTCACGTTTTGCCATTAAGGCAGGTAGTGAACGGTGTGTTTCTGTTCGCACTTCTTTCTAGCCGCATGATAAATAAGTAACTGCAGAACAGTTCGAACGGCGGAGGAGGCAACGAGCGCTCAATAGGATGAGCGCGGCGTGTCGCAGGCTTTCTGAAGCCCAACGCCAGCGCAATCAATGAAATAAACATTATACATATACTACACTACAGCATAGTACACTTTTATACTTCCAAACTCATGACCTATAAACTCATACAAAACAACAGCAAATTTATCCGCTCTGCAATACTAATTTGATCACATAATCCATGTATGCGACAAGTAATTCATGAATCAAACTGTTTTCATATCACACTTCTTGCATTACTAATTTGAAAATCAAACAGAGTTTCAACTAACAAATAAACCGGTAAATATTAATGCTAGTATAGTTATTACAATTATAAACCTAGCCATAGAGCGAATGGTCAAACAAAATTTTTTTGGTTGTTATAAACACAATTGAAATATGTTGCTGATGATGTGTCAGTTTATAAAATGTGAATGCGTATAGTAAAATAATTCTAGGAAAACTCCAAATAATCTTATAAATACATGGCCTTGCCAGATTTCCCTTATCTCTTATTTAATCAAATTATATTTAAACCAATAATTTGTTGTTATAATGGAAAAAGTGCGCACAAGACCGCATTAATTTGATTGCATTTGAATTTTCCAATTTTCTGACCCAACCCAGAAATTCAGAAATTTTATCAGTCCATTTAAGTAAGCGCTGTGTGTGATATCAAATTAATTTGATTATTAAACAATTTCGTGCTTGTTTTATTTTTTAATTCTATCCATGTTCACCCAAAAGGAAAATATGTACAAACAAAACTCACTAGCTCCTGGATTATATTATAATTGGATCGGTCACAATTAAAAGGCACTAAATCCAGGAAAGCAAAATGTTTTCAAATTATAAAAAAGGAACCAACTAGTAAAACCAAAAAAATGATATGGTGAAGAAAGTAAGTAAGCATTACTTGCTTTCTTCACCATACCATTTTTTCAGGTGGCATTTTGACGTAACTGCACAATATAAGTTAGTTCTTTCATCATCAATCGTAGAAACTACTTTCAAAAAACCACTACATGAAATGTTATTTTTTTATATTTAGGGCGTTAATTCCTTTTAATTTTCACCGATTCAGTTGTTATGAATATGAAAATAATAATAATAAAGTTCACCTGGCATCTGCTAAATACATAATCCATTGTTACAACTATTTTATAATATTCCAAAACTTCTTTTAGTTGTTCTTGGCAGTCATCAGATATTACTTTATAACAAGAGCCTGGTGTCACATTTCCATTTAACTAAACATAATAATAAATCAAAAATCAAAATTTAGAGAAAAATTAGATTTCATTCGGTTTTCAAATATTATGTAACTTTTCATTTCTAAAATTATTCATTACCTTATTAAAAATATTTCCTTTTGTTATTATGTATCTGTTATCATTTTGAAATAATCGAACACATTCCATGTGATCTTCATTGTTGTCTAAAATAACTGTATCTATTCCACATTTACGAAGTTGTTTGCCTAATCCTTGTACCATGTTATCACATATAAATTTAACATCTGTTGGTTGGACTGTTGTTAAATGAGGACTAGGAGGCTGCTTCACTTCGATAGTTTCCGATTTCTAATTTAAAAATTCTTTTGTTAATTTTTTTAAATCAGACACCTATAATACAAGTTTATTTGAAATTGTTTACAAATCAACTAAATTTGTATTATATGCCAATTAATAGTTATTTAATCAACAAGTCTTTTAATGTCAATGATTAATAATCAAGTTATTTTTACATTAAAAATATTCATAAAATCTAATACCGTTTTCCACTGGCCATTATATTGACTCGAGCTTGTACGGAGCAAGCTCTAATTTTCAGTCATTCGATTCTGTTTCTTTCTCCTAGACGGAGCAACAAACAAGTGACATGTGTGTCATGTCATCTGTCATTTGTGTGTAAGTTATCTGTGATTGCAAGCAATAAATCAGGATATTTTCATTTATTTACTCATGTGGTTAATAATTAAAAAACAATTAATTCAATTTGATTATTGTAAACGATGCAAGCAAAGCAAACGAGCACGCAGTTATTCATCATCTGTATATGAGAGGTGTAGTTTCAAAACATAGCAACATACAATCTCCAAAATAACATTTTTTTCAGATACAGCAAAAAACTCACACACAACTATAGTAATTGTAAAAGGTGACTTCTGTGTACTTTGACTTGTTTATGAAGACATTTTTTAACATTATTTCATATTAACTTTAGTGCCATGTTGAACAATATGTAATTTGCTACAAGATTTCATAACTAACTAAATAATATTAAAAAGAGGAGATTGTACCTTTTGAAACTACACCCCTCACGTATTTCTATACCTTATTAACCAGTCGTCTAAATGTAAAGGCTGACAAATCACATATCTTAAAAAATAGGACACCATTTTACTCATCATTTAGAATTGAATGGTATACATAGGTTTTAAATTACCTTAAGTAACATATAGAAATATAAAATATTTTTATTCAATAATTAATAATACTTTTTTTCAATTTACGCAAAAAATTGTGTGAGCATGTCTACTTTTGCATGTAGACCTGAAATAATTTTCAATTTTAAATTAATTTATTCGTAGTCGTCGATACATTCTGACAATTCAGCCACAATCACGGTTAAAGTATTGGCATCTATTTTATAAAATATGTACAATATGTCATATTAATAACGTTATGTAACAGAGCTTGTTTATTTTGCACCATAACATATAAAAATTCGAGCTCTCAGTGAGCAAGAGCAAGAATATCGCGTCAATTTAATACACCCAGCTCCAGCCAAACGTTGTCAGAGCGACTAGTAGAAAATGCACACAACTCGGCTTAGCTCGAGCCAATGATGCTCGGAGCAAACAGTGGAAAACGGCACAAATTTATTCCATGGCAACTTTTTTGACAAAAAAACACATGACAAAATTTATTGATTGTCACTTTTATTTTGACAAAAAAAGTTTTTTTAAAAATATTATCATTTCTTGAAAATTATTTGGGTTGTTACTTTAAAAGTTTGAGAAATGCAGCTATAGACTACCTTGGAGATTGAAAATGTTAGAAAAATGCTGATAAGGTGTCACGAGCTAATTTTGCGAGATGAGTTTATTTTTAGTTAAGGGATTTTTTATCATATTTTATTTTAAAAGAAAACGTGATTTTTTTAAATGAGTTTTATTTTAACCAGCAATCACCCTGTATATCAACTTAATATTTCAACAATGTAAAGAAAATTTAGAGCTCAAAATAAGAAATGATGTTAACCGTCTAATCCCCATCTCTGCCCAAAGGCAGTTACCTAATTGCATAATAATATATCGTGCAATTCTTATATTTTATATTTTGAAACCTTCAGTTTTCTATGATCTGTAAATGACATTCTAACTCAAAAATATCTCACTCAGAAGTAGTTCTTTATGCATTATTAAAGTTGATTGATTGTGTGAAATACCGTGATACTGACAATCAAAATTGAGAAATTTCAAAAATATAAATAAAATAGTCCCATCATTAGTGGTTGAAAATAAACATTACAAGTAAATGCAATACCTTATTCTCTCTGAATTAAAATTTGAAAAGAACCAGACCATGAACAAATCAACAAAAGAAAAGGCTATTAGTATAAATCTCAGCACTATACATTTTTGAGACAAAACCTAAAATAACTAAAAAACCAGAAGTTTATTCTATTACTGAACCAAATCAAACTTACTAGTTGCTTTAACAATTTCTGTAATTGCACAAACTGTCAAACCAATAAAACAGTGGTTTAAAAAAAACATTAAACATTATACCACTCAGTGCATTCTATGGTTCTGCTTTTAAAAAAGACAGAAAAAGTATGATAATCATGTATTCATGAGAAATGAAACCTATTCAAATTCATAAAATAATTTTCTACTAATTTTTGAGATTCAATTATTGTGCTGAATGGTGAATGACATTTGGCAAATTTTGACAAAAACAATACTATGGTAAGTTTACAGTTACTACTGCGTTTCCATAAGTTGTGATTACTGTGCTATGATGTCACTGATATACATTATCAAAACATACTTCATATTATCCTGCTTGCAAAGTAGGTAATTCGTGGTCAGTGTATTTAAAGAGTGGGGGTATTCAACTGATCTAACCACATGTAAATACAAGTAGCCATAGTATTCACAAAAACTCGCTTATTGTTGTTCAGGTAAGCGACAGTTCTAAATTATCCGGGTGTGAATCCGATAGGTACTCAATATATATACTCAAAATGTAAAAATGTAAAAATGTAAAATATAATATTATATAATATATAATATTTATTGTAAAGTGGCAAAAAATAGTTTAACAACAATAATAATAAACAATCAATTTTATTAATTTATACAATTTTTTTGCAAAAAGATAAAAAATGGAGGCATTAGAGATTAATATGATAACTCCTCTATTCTGAGAAATGTACAGTAAGAATTTACAATTTATTCGTTAATGCATTGAAACAAAATTGCGACCTTATAAAATAAATATATTTTTGATGCAATTGTATGTTTGCACACATCGCTTAAACCTGCTGGGCTTAAAATGTAAAGCCTGGCTTAGTTTATTGCACCACATCGTAAAGGCACACTTAGAGCCTTAAGCGGCGTTTAAATTTAAGCCATTCGGAGGTTTAGTGAAAAGTTGACCCATTAATTATAATAATCTGTCTGCATCTGTTAGGTTTATTAAAATTTTTTAATATCTACCAGAGAAATTTTCTTCAGTGCAATCAATGAATGACGTCAAAATTCATATGAAAACAAAAAAAATGAACATATTTAACTCCTCTCAAAGCAGGATTTTATTTGCATAGCATAAACTAAAGATTTCTTTGCAGCAAGAGCTTGATATGGATTATTTTTTTGGTCTGCCAATTTTTTTAATTAGTAATAATTCGTTTGGGTTTTTGCATGCTTCATGCATATTAATGCCGCTAATCAAAAACAAAAAGGTTTATTCTACGCAATTAAAATAGGATTAAAAAATTAATGTCAGGCATGGAGAAAATATAGCATTCATTGTTGATGACATTTGCTTCACCTTTTTATTATAAATATGTCATATTATTTTCTATATAAACGGGAAAATACGTTGTTATAATTGGCTAACCTTTTAAACAGGTTACCAACACCAGGCTTATGAACGGTTTTTCTAAAAATATGTGATGTTGCCATCTATAATATTTATTAAACTCCGCTTACCTAAACCGCTTACCGTCTCTAAACCACGCTCAAAATGTGTTGGTGCAATGAGGCGGGAATAAAACCTACACTTAAAGTTAACTGTGGTTTAGTTAAGCATAGATTTACGCCTTAGAGACGTAAAACTCTCAACAGACAATAAAATTATGATAGTTAAATAAAATAATTAATATTAATAATAATATTTATTAATAATTATATTAATAAATGAATTTCGGAGAGTATTCCATAACAAAATTCATTGCTTATGATTATGAGTTATTACTACTGTCGTAGTAACATTTTAACAACCTATAGGTTGTTAAAATGTTACGACAGTTGAACGGCATAAAAAATTATGTATGCTACATGTACTAAAAATGTACTTCAGATTCATGCAGCAGCCGAACTCGTGCAAAATGTAGAATTTTTTGTACTTGTAACATAAATAACTATTATGAATGTATAAATTTTATTTGTCTTGCTTCATAAATAATAAAATAAAACAGCCTTCCTTATGGCTATGAATCACCCGGTATAATTTAGCCGTAAAATTTAAGTAAAAAGTGTTTAGTCATATGACCCGTAACATCAGCATTAATGCCCCATTAATCAACAGAAAATAAAGTCTGGCGGACAATAGTTTAAAAAAAACTTAACAATAAATATTTTTTAAACGTTTTGTGATTATCATATTATAAAGTAAAAAATAAAAACTTACATTTTATTTCGTGTATATATTTATTTACCTTTTTATGTAAATGTTTTTTTGATTTTTTTTGATGCACTCTAAGATTTGACATGATGGAAAAGCAAGTATCATCAAAAGGATATTGCATATTTTCACAGCATTTTCTTAAAACATCGTAAACTTCAATTAAACAAAATGCATCCAAAGCTGCATATTCCAATTGACTGGTTCTCAGTGGTCTTTTCTCCCAATTTGAAAACTGATCAGCTTTATTTAATGGTAAGCCTAGGCAAAGATGTACCAAAGTGCTTAAGCTGGGACCCCCACTTTGAACTAGCAGACAAATTGTACATTATATTCACGCCTCAATTCATTAAATTTATATATTTACCTTCATATGGAAATTTCAAATTACCGGTCTTTTCTATATGTTTCCATAAACTTAATAGGTCCAGAAATCCAATCTTTTGATTAATATTTACCTGGGGCAAAGAATGTCTTATCATTGACATATCACTTGTTAAACCAAATCCTGAAAGTAAACAAAATATTTCAGTTGTAATACTAAAATGATTTTTTACATTACCTAATTTCAAAATATCACAGTTATTAAAACACGTTTTTCCAAACTTCTCCCATAGGTGATTTAATTCGGATCCCATTTGAATAACATCTAAAATATAAACTTCATTCCTTGTCGCTATTTGTATTAAAGCCAGTTCACTCTTTTGAGTTCCAAAACTAGGTTTCCACTCACAATCAATTCCAACTAAATCTACAGACTATATTAACATTATTATAACAAATTTTGTATAATGCCTGTCCATTATGCAATTTATTATATCAAATATTGTAGTTTATTGAAATACGGTATTCCATTGGCTAAATTTAAAATAACAGCCAATGAAATGACGCATTTCAATAAACTGTAAGTTTTGATATAATAAATTACAGTGTCAGACAAACATAACACAATCACATACATTTAATCCAACATCAAGAAAATTTTCAAAAGAACTTTCACAATCAATTAAAAATATGTTGTGTATTGGTATCTTCAGTTTATAATATTCAATATTTGTCGTTAATTCAACATCCCAGGTAGTATCCACAATTGAACTTTGTTGTTGACGTCTATAAATAATATTACAAAAATAAATGATTTCAAACCAATAAGAAAAAAATTACCTGTTTTGATCTGGGTTTTCAAAAAGTAACCTAACATTATATGGCCAATTTTCTTTTGGAATATTATAATTTATTGCAAATGTTAAAGCGCCAGCAGTATCACCATGATATGAAACTTGTAATACCAGTTCCTGTTGTAATATGGCATCACCTTGGATAGCCTCATGTACCATTTCTTTAAAACTTTCATCGCCTAAAATATTTAGAATAGTCATTTTTTAATGTAAATGAATATATTATCTACGTACCTATAGCATTCTCTATATATCGTCTATGAATTAAAAATTGCAATGCTCCTTCATTTTGCTTCTTTATCAAAAATGGCGTCACTTCGTCTGATAAATTATATACTTTTTTAAGTCTTGTAATTAGTTTACGAAACGGTTTATAAAATAGTTTATCCCATTTTATCTCAGGAATATCATGCTTACTAAAAATAATTAAAAATACTTAGCATATTGTTCAATGAATTATAATTTGACATGTCATAAGCCAATGGACGTAACCCTCAAAATGCGAATTTTACAACAAAAAACAATAATTATTACCTAGTTACAAATTACACAATAAGTTTTTATTATTATTATGATACAATAAAGTTAACATTCAACATAGCCAGAAAGTAATTCATAATTTTGTTTAATAACGTTTAAAATAAATAATAATTTGAAAAAAAAAGTGATTTAAGCCCATTTACATTTCCTAATATAGCATCGTAGTGAATTGAAAAAATATATATAGTTTGCTGTAACCTACTACTTTTCTTAGTTTATGACTCAAGCCAGTTGACTAGACGGCAGAAAATCTCTGTAGAATTTATTATATTAGATACTATTTTGCAATTTTGAGCATTACTCCCTTATGACATGTCGATATAGTCTATTCGTTTTAAGTTTCGTGTGACGAGACTTTCGATAAATGATAAGGACATTCAATATAATCAAATAAATCAATTGCGTCAGAAAAAGAAAGCAATAAACTTCTTCGGCGCAACGTCAACAAGCATATTTCTTGATACAACTGTATAAATGCGATATTTATTTTAAAATTTATGACTTTCTAAAAAAATAAATGGAATACAGTGCCGTATGCAGAATTTTACCCTGAATCAATATATGTAAAAGTATGCAGGCTGTTCCATTTAAAATAACGATGATAAACATCATTCTTCAAAACAGGTAAAATATATTTTCAAACTGATAACGTCAAAAGATAGCTTATTTCAAACCATTTAAGAATATACATAGTTCGTTTGGTCTAAAAATTAAAATAACAAAGATATAGCTTCCTGCGTTTTTTAGGAAAGACCGTGTATAAACAAATTATAGTACAACCAACTTAGGCCCACTTTTACAAACGTCCGATAAAGCGAGGATAGCGTTATTCTAAGGATAAACCACAAAAATGGATTTTACAATAGACGGATAGACGTTATTAAAAATAAAGCTTGGATAACTTGTACCGTCGTGCACAGGCCAGATAACTCATAGAAAACTATACTCAAGTCTTATTGGTTCGTTCAAATCGTCAAAACATAATTGTCAGAAATGAAAACAAACTTGTATAGGTTATCTATAAAAATTACAAGTACCTTGAAAGAAGTGCTACACATTGGATCCAAGCTTCCAACATCAATATTGTGCAATGTAATCGAGGAAAAAATTAACAAAAACTGTGAATGCAAAGTATTAGTGTTTATGAATGTGTCATAAACACTAATACTTTAGTAAATTCCACAACAATTTGGCAGATAAAATGAACTACTTTGTGACATTTGACCGAATAGTATTACCAACGTAATATTTTTTTGTTTAAACAAGTAATAGTTATTCGTCATTTGTAAAACCAAACAGGGGTATAAATTCTTGTATACATTTATAGTCCAGAGTATGCTCCAAGACAAAGTCAGTGCTGCTTTTGTCTCTGTGTATATTCTAGACCTCTCTAATGTTATGCATCCTTTACTATCCTCGTGTACTGTACTGTACTTTTCATAAAATTTTATTTAAAAATTACATTGACAGACTGAAACTGACACACACACACTTGTCCAGTTTTGAATCCTCATTTAAAAAGTTTTTTTAAGTAAAAACTTTTATATGGAAGTGTGAGTCTGAAAAAGTGCTGAGGAAAAATATGAACTGATTAAGGGGTGGGGGTGGGGATACAGATAGTGGCGAATGGAAAAAATATGACAGTGACATTAACATTTAATTTTCAGTATAATTGTATTAAAATAATAGCACTTAATAAATTCTATTCTATTCTATTATAATAAAATGAAGGCTGTTCATTGTCATGTGACTTATTAAAACTTAAATTTGAATTTACTGTCATGGGTTGAGACGTACAAGAAAATTTGACTGATTGGTACTTTCCCAGTACCAAAGCAGAGTCCACCAAAAGCAAATCCACTAAATATCCACATTTACCACTACCACTTTACAGAACTCAATTTGTAGCTGCCAATATTTGTTATTGCTTGCTTATTTGTTAAAATAAACAAACATGTATTTTACAATTTTTTTTTCAAAAAATTATAACACTTGCCTCCGTATACCAATTCTAATTGTTTTAAAATTTTTAAATAAAACTATGCATGAAATATAGTAGCTAAAAAAAATGCATACTCTTTGTGCATAGCCAAGTACAAGTTACATAAAAAACATCTTGTAAAGTAATTTCATAATTCTCCGTCATTTTGCAAAATTTATTGCAATAAAAATTATGGGTTCTAAAGTCTCGATATGGAAAATGACATGATATTAAAGAGTTCATCATATTAAAAAATAAAAATGAGAATAAAAAAATAATTTTCTCTGTGTTTCTGTATGTCATTCCACTGTTGATATAATTATGAAGACAAATGACTTGCCGTTTGTCATTTCTTACTAGTCTGTCATTTCTTATTGTGCAAGTTTTTATACATTAATGTATATATGCATAATAAATTAATGGAAAAATGTCGCAAGGCAAATAAAAAAATTGCCCTCATTATAATCAGTATGCCTTTAAGTTTATACATTAACTTAGTAAACTTCATTAAAATAATATGGCATACCAGTTTAACATTTGAAGTTATTTTTCAATACCGGCGGATGTGCCAGGTATATTTGATTCATGATAAACAATTCAACAGATTGACTGCCACAAGTATGAAATAGAATATACAAGAGGGTGGGTCCAGTAGGCCACATGCATGATTTTGAATACACATACAATAATTGTTTAGTTACGTGTAATTGTACTAAGCACACTTTGCATGTATTTTATAATACAGAATGGTGTGATATAGACTGACATGAATTTTAAATTAGTTGGAAAAACATTTTAAAAAAGTGTATAGAGCTAAAAGGAGATTATGTTGAAAAATACAAAATAAATTATCCAAAAAACTTTGTTTTTGTATCTTATTTTAATGACTTATTGAACAAACCTCGTAACATAATTTTTAGTATAGAATTATTCGTTTTATTTGCTAGATTGCCGAAAATAAATTCTTATAAAACTTATCACATAATTTTTAGTATTCACTAAAATCAACTTACGCGATGAAAGCATCTAAGGTCATTCTAATTGTAGAACTTCTTCCCAACAGCGAATCCAAAAATCCAATTAGATTCACTTGATGTTCTGGACTTTCAGAAAGAAATTCTTCAACAACCACAATTTTATCTTGTAAAATTAGAGGAACAAGAAATTCATCTATTCCAAACTTTTCGTGTAGTCCTAATAAGGCAGTACTTTGACATGCCTAAAAAATAAGTAAAGTAGTTAAAAAATAAACAAAAATAAATTAATATATACCTCTTTGTACTTTTTGTCCTGTATCATGCCTTTTATAATGTCTAAAAATATATCACAGTTCATGGACATTTCGTATGCTTCAGCAACTAGTTTCATCAAAGAAAACAAATTTTGTTTTCTCACAATATTAAAGGCTGATATTTTAATATCTGATGTAAGCAAATGTATAATTTTATTTCTGGCAGACGTACTCCATGTTTTAAACTCATCCATTATCAAAAAGGATAATGATTTCGGTTTAGCATATTTAAAGTCCGTACAATTATACATTAATAGCAGAGCTTCTTCATATGGATTACTACAACCTTCAAAACGCTGCGTGATCATATTTACAATCGAAGGGCTTTTTTTCACTGAAAAATAATTATATTCAATACAAAAAAGTTAATGTTGCAACATTTGCAGTTATTTATTATTTGAAAAATTCTTAATGACTGACATTTCATTCAAAGTCTGTATTTAGTTTTTCAGGTGTACCATATCGCAGGTTATAATTGTGTCCGAAATACCCAACACGATTTTAGAGCTTAGGCTTATTTTCACATCTAGAAATCTTTACATTGAAATGAACATAACTAGTTAACAACTATTTTAAACCGGCATTGGTTGCTACATAAATATTCGTGCGAGTGGTCGCGTGTGATAAATTTCTCAGAATAGTTTCTTGATGTATAAATTAATTTCTAGTTAGACAAATTAAGTTTAAATATTATTTATATTGTTTAAATACTTTACTCTAATTGTTGCTTAAATATCCAGTTTTGCTCAAAAAGTAATAAATTGATGTTTCCCATAGACTTTCAAAATATTTTGACACTTGAATGTATGAGTTAAATATTTGCGAGTTATGATAATTAAAATTTCGATTTTCATTTGAATATAGCATTTTTACTACTCAATATGTTTATAGGAAAATGTTTTTTGAAATTTATTGCAATCTCAGTTAAATTTAGGAGCGTTGTTGTTTAATAATAAAATTGTATTGTATATTTTAGCACTTATTGGCATCAGATTAAGTTGTGCGTTACAACGTTCTATAATATTAATAAACCAAAATATTTCTATATAATTTATTATTACTCATTTGTGTGTTTTCTATACATAATTTTTGCAAAATAAACAAAATTAACACTAACATATCCAGTAGGGCCAATGTTAAATGTTTATAAGTCAAGCAGTTAGGCGCAGATAACACTTGTGTGGGTGATCGCATAACCCCATCTTCTGGTACCATTGGGAAGCAATTAATGGCACTCTAGATATCGGAGGCAAATTTCTATGGTAGGTAACAAGCCTTAACTCAACACACACACAACCTATATGAACACGGCTGAAGGAGCCGAAGGTCAATGGCCAGTTGGATAAAACCAAACAAATACAAATAATATTACTAACACTAACGTGGTTGGTTGCGCTGCGAGACAAATGCTCACAGCTCGGAAACTATCTTTGTAATATTGCTTTTGTAAATTATCTGCAGGCTATACAAATATTAAAACGGTATTAAATAGTTAAAGGAATTAGAAATGGTTATGCGTGTTTTACAAAAAGTGTGAGCCAAATGCTGAAATGGTGGTGCTATATATGAAAACAATACTTAAATTTAAAAGTTAATTACAGTTTCTTAATATTTTACACTTTTTAAATATATTACAACCAAAATACAGTAACGCTTCCGTTTAGCAGTGAAGTGGAGAAAAAGACGTAAAATGTTTGCCATTCATACACTAGTAGGCACACTCTACAATAATATAGAGGTCAGGTAAAAAACAAGACGCAAAATAATAGCAAATCATATGCCCCACGTACGCCATGCCACGTACACATATTTTTAAACACAATCTATAAGAAATTAATTTGAAATTTTTTTCTAAAACTAAATGTTATTTGAAAACTCTAAGTATTGTATTGTGATTGTATCATCATTCAGTGATAAGTATTAGAAGCATGTGTTCATAATATATTTCATACGTGGTAGACCGTATATCTTCAAAATGTGAACTAATAAAAGATTTTAACAATTATTTTTGTGTTGAGAAGATCAAAATTCATATATATTAGTTGCTTTTATCTCAGACATTTTTTGCTGTTGACCAGTGTTATTAGTACTTAATGGCATTAGATCAAGGTGTGTTACAATGTTTCAATTGAAAGTGCCTGTTCCTTAAGGAGAGGTGCTATATCATGTTATACATAGCAAACACTACATTATTTTATATAGAGTATACATACGGTAATTCCAAGAATTTTTTAGTTGGGTTAACCAAGTATCTGTAGCTTCATCGAGAATCAAATTTATAGTTATCAAATTAAGTTGTTCAGTGACTTTCGCATTTATGCATTTACTGTCTTGTTGCTCTACATTATTAAGTACTGATGAACCATCTTGTGTGGAATTATTTCTCCTGCCTCGAGCCCTTCCCCTTCCACGATTTAAGTACATATTTGTGCTGCAAAACATGGTTTTATAATAATGGATATTATGAAAATTAAAATGAAAATGATAGATGAATTTAATCTGATGAATCTAAAACTACATGTTTTTCAAATACACTAAAATTTTATAAAACAAATTATTGACATGAGTCATAACCTCAAATAAAACTCACCTACTTAATTTTTGTTAATATGTAAGATTATAATTGAATAATAGTTACTCCAATCGATTATAACTCATAATTTAATTATAAGGTGGTTTTAATATTTACAAACACATTTCTAATCTGGAAAATTGTAAAGTTAAATATTGACAGGGGTGACCTTGAATGAAGGAACAGGAAGTAGAAGGAGAAGTATATGTAATATATGTATGGGTATTCCATGTATATTTAATTATTTCTTGCAGAAATTATAGTAATTAGTATAAGTAGTATTTTCCATTTTACAATAAATTTTTGATATGATATTACATTTGTCATTCTCATAAATGGAAAGCAGTGGAAAGTTCGTTTAGCAAAGAAAAAAAGCAAACTCGCACACAGAAAATTTAATTTCAATTATGTTAATGAAAAATTAAGGGAATTGATATTGAATAATTATCCAACGTTTTATTGGTATATTGATGACAAATTTATTTATCTTATTATCCAAAAATCCATTTTTAATCAAGATTCCATGTTTGAACTGTGAACTGTCACATTATTGAAATCCTGCGTGAATTAACTCAAATCGTGCGTGAATGGCATGGTCATGGTGTAAATGTGGTAAATGGCCAATAGGAATTAGGATGTTCATTATGAAACTATAGCCAAAGTTGCCAAATTTATTACAATTTTGGCGATGTTGATGTTCATATACGATTTTCTACTAAAATATTTTATCGTGCAACTAGATTATATTATTTTAACTTATACCGATGGAGTCAAATTTTGTATAAAACTGAGATAATCAAATGATTAATACATCGCAAAAACTAAAGGTCGCAAAACGTACTGAAACTGTTCCCCAAATAAATAGATAGTTTTATTCCCGGTTTTATTAAACCAGTATGTAACTATATAGAGAAAGCAACAATTGATTGATAGGCAGCCAAGTATGTACTTGGGTTAAAGCGTGGTTTACAGTAGTAGCTTTACACTTACCATTTAAGTAAGCCAATTTTGAAGTAAGGTAAGCCAAGTTACTCACCTTATCTCACAAACATGTGCATGCTCAAAAGGAACGGTTTAAGTAAGCCGTTTACTCATTATCTGATGTATAACCTTATCCAACCTTATTATTCTAAACAAACTGTCATGATACAAATATATCAACTGATTTTTAATCATTCACATTTAAATGATTATTTCAACGCTTCTGGCATTTTTCTACATTTTTTAGTTTTATATAATATTACGTAAACTAATTAATTTCTAGTGGCATAAGATTGGTGTCAGTTTATGCCGCTACATATTGAAAAATATGAAGGAAATGAGTAAACAATTACATGAACAAGTAGAAAACATTCAAATTTTATCTCCACCACCAACTAAGTCAAATTTCTTAATAGTGAGCTTTATCGTGTGGTAGTCCGTCTGTGGTAAGAGGAGAGGTAAAATTTTTCTTTGTCTCACTTGTCATTTTGTAAATGGAACGACATATAAGGTAAAGTGAGGTTAAGTGAGGTAAGCTAAGAAAATTGTGTCAGTTAGTTTTACTTTGGATGCACACTTAAAGTGAACGATTGGATGGACGACCCTTTCATTCTACGTTGAGTTGGGTGCAAAGTGGATGTTCATCCCGGATTATCATCCAAAAGTGACTAGTATAAATGGCATTCGTTTTCTTTTTTTTTCGTTTCATCCTAAAAATGAACGATGTTTGCGCCTACCAACTTTTGATGACCAGCCGATGATTTATCATTGTTTTTATAACATATTATGCAATATATTGTTTTATAAGTATTATTAATAAAAAATTACAATTTGATCGTAAATTCAACTATCAATCAACTACTGAAATTAATTTACGATATTTAATATATTTAGACGCTAAAATAATTAATTATAATATTATTTTGAACATCTGAATTCTCTGCTTATTCACTACAGCCATAATATAACCAAAAATAGAATGAATATTTTCTGATTAAGAAAACGTAATAATAAACTAATCAGCTATCAGATATTGCATGATGAAGTTTTTTTCTCATATTTCGGAAAGTCCCTTAATTTTAATCCAATTAATTCTATTATGAGGGTTAAAATTCTTGGAAAATATAAAAATAATAGTATATTTTCACATCGAATTCAGATGTCCCAAAATAATAATCCTTATTACAACTATGGTTATTTCATATATAAATATTATATTTCCTTAATCTTAATCCTATTATTAGAATTGAAATATTGTAACATAGCGACATAGGGGACCTACCTTCTAATATACACATCAAATTTGCACATTTCTAAGAAAATTAAATCTTTTAATTTGAAATTTATAATCAGCTTTTTTAAAAATCGTTGACAAATGTAAAGCAATAAGTAATCTTTATACGGGATTACATTCATTCTGAATTTTTGGGAATGAATTAATTTTGGTAATTAATAATTGAATTAACAATACAATTATTGCATTTTTTATTAATATTACAAGTATATTAATATATTACATAATATACATATTATAAAAAAGTAAACAAAAACTGTTTAATTAAAATATTACTTTAATTTTAAAAAAATCTAAAAGAAAAAATAATCAAAACTTAGATTTTTCAGCTGACAAGTTGTAGAGCTTCCACTAAATTATAATAAAAATATATATAATATGTAGTAAATATATTTTGTAAATTAAAAGTTCTTTCAAAACTTCATTATGATAAATAGACCATTTTAATTAAAAAAAAGTGTTTTATGTGTATATTAATATAGCTCTGGTCGTTTTTTATAAAAAGTTATGTGTATATTATTATAAAATACATACAATAAATAAAAAAATTGAATTTTATTTATTATCAATGTGAATAATTTTCAAACTAAAAATAATTACCAAACAAATCAAACTATGTTGTATATGTTGTAAAATTATCGATAAACAAACCACGAGATTATATTTGGCATGAGAATATACTTTTACTTATCAAGACGCTATTAGATAGGGCATTTTACATGTGATTTTATTAAAAAATTGGATTCTCAGATTATTATTATTAATATATATATATATATATATATATATATATATATATATATATATATATCAATATAATGCCGACCGTCGAGTGTGCGTAAAAATATGTAAATTGTAAACACTGATGATTATCCTCGATAAACTAGAGCTCTCATCCAGGATGTACACCCAAAGTGAACAAGTATAAATTCTGTTTAAATGCTACACTTTTCACTTTTAATAATTCATCCGGGATGAACATTCAAAGTGACAAATGTAAATGGGCCTTTATACGTAAAAATGAAAATTCACTA
>JARJEC010163829.1:0-15562 GCA_030264575.1 Tachinus sp. AB-2021 | reverse complement strand
TATATATATATATATATATATATATATATATATATATATATATATAAGTATATAATATATGTTATTATATATATATATATATATATAATAACAATCATGTTTTAAATTTTAATTATTATATATACGATATCTTTATTCATAAAATAGTGTACATTGGTTTAGTTATATATAGTGTATTAAATTTTTTACTATTTATGAAAAGGCCATCAACCAAAGTCTTTCAGCCTGTGCAGTATTATATAATTTGCTTAGTTAGTTAACAAAAAAAATTAAGTTTGCAGTATGACGGTGAGCATGAGTAGGTAATTAGTTGCTATGATTACATGTATTTATGCCAATGATATTTTGGTATAGTGATCGGGATTGAGTTTTGTGTTTGGCCATGATAGTTGGGTTTCTTGGCATGATTTAACTATTATGATTATTGATATTATCGAATTGTGTTTTAGCAGATTTGCCATTTATTATACCATAACTTGGTACGATCTAGTAAGATTTGTAGGAGTAATATGCACGTTTTTTGCTTGCGTGAACAACAAGGGTGGTATTATCTGCATATTGAAGTATATGGCTTTCTGGATCAAAGTAACTAGGGTCGATATTGTATATGTCATAACCAGATTATATAATAGAGCAGAAAGTGGAAGGCCTTGGTGAGGGGAAAATGAATGCGAGTAGACAGGATGTATTCCAATCTGCAGTATTCGATTGACTAGAAATAGGCGACTAGTTTTATTAGGTAAAACAGAAGCTTAAGTAAGGAATAGCTTGAAGAGCAGTGTGAGTAGTTTGGAGATTAGATGTAAGGATAATGAGTAGATGGAATGTGGATTTATTTTTAGGAAATTCAAATTGAGTAATAGGGATGCGGTTTTTAATAAAGGTTTGGATTTTGTTATAGATTATTGTTTCAAATAGGTTTCCTAGAACTAGCAGTAACGTGATAGGATGGTAGATGGAAGGATAAGACGAATTACAATCAGACTTCGGTATGCAAATTATTGTTCCTAGTTTTCATTCGCTAGGACAATATTGGTGAAAAGGCAGTAGTTGTAGATTTAAATAATGTAGCAGCAAATCGATTTGTCGAATTGTCTCGATAATTTTCTCCTTTGTAATTATTAATAACTGATTTTTGATGAATTGATTTTTGATGAATAGATTTTTGATGAATTGATTTTGATATTGTCAAAATTCTAAAATAAAGGAAAACAAAATTATTTAAATTATAAAACATGACATTGAAAATGATGAATATCAGTGAAACCGGTCTGTTATAGTAAATAAATAACTATAAATATAACAAATAGAATTTTTGTTATAAAAACTACTAAAATGAATAATGCTATTATTGTTTTCCTATTTCTTATACATATTACGAAATTAATGCAAACCATTATTTTATTCAAGTTTTTTGTTAAAAAAATCTATGACCAAAACTTATTTTATTAATTTTATAAATTGTTAATTTTTTCATAAAAAAATCAAAAGAAATAATATACATACTTTAACAATTTTTTAAAGATCCAATAGTTATTAAAAATGAAAACAAATACGGAAAAAAGAGCAGTAGTGGGACGCCTAGTGGATGTGAAACAATGAAATTCATTTTTCAATTAAAGCTGTGTAATTTTGTGTGCTTGTCACTGTCACTCGTGATATTGTTTGTCACTGTCAGGTTCGCAGTATTTTGTCACTACCAGGCTACGTTTACATCTGACACTTATTTGGTATTTTTTGGTGTTTTACTATGCAAGAAAAATCGAAATAGCTATTTTTATTTAAAAACAAGTTTTTATTATTTTAATTGTCATAAAATAAGTTTTACAATTTAAGATAAATATTAATAACGTTATGTGAATAATTTGAAACACGAAATCTGATTTGGTGTTTATTTTATTTAATTTTTTAGAAAAAAAAAAGAAATTGTTATAAATAATTGCAAACTTAACAAACCATATATGGTTGAAATCAGGATAAAATTCTACATTTTATAAAATTATGACGCACTACTAGTTTCCATTTGAAAAAAAAAGTTAATCAAATTTTTCCAAAATTAAAAGTCAGAAAAAAATACTGACTACGCCACTGGATTCTACGTAAAAAAGTGCCCATAAGATGTGTTAGTTTCGTGTCCATTATTTAAGAAATAAACCAAATAGAAGCCATAATAGAAAACGGCTAATTTCGAAAAATCTGTTTACTACCATTAAATTTATCTTAGAAAATTAGCTCGAGACAACCTTATCAGAATTGTTTTAGCATTTCTAGTTTCCAAGATAGACTATAGTAAAGTCCAAATTTGACCACCCTGTACATAATATACAGGCTTAGTCAATATTACCGGAATGGTCAAATATATCGAGAAATACATATCAAATCACAAAAACTAAAATTACGTCTTTAATGGATTTATAAAAGCTATCTAATGATACTACACTCGACCATCTGTCCGCATCCTTAGGCAGTGCTAGGGGGCAACTTTGATCTTAAATAAGAACCCTAATTATTGTAGATTTTGAATAGACTTCAAATGACCGAGCGTAAAAAAGAACAAGATACTGTTGGTACAAAATACATTGATTTTTTTCAATTTATCAAGTATTTTTCAAGTGACCAGGAAGAAACTTTAAATTATGGAATAATTTAAATTATTGAATGTCAAATTTTCAAGAGTCGACTGTAACTACATTATATCAAAATATTAAAAATTGTATAAATTCCAATAGTTAACAAAAATTGTACGAGCTTTGTTTTGTAAACGTCAGTTTTACCTACAATTTCAAATTATACTAATATAAAATTATTTATATTTGATTTCTTTTGGTAGCGGAAAGTACTTAATGAGCTACTCGGAATGTCATACATACATAAACATCGTCTTCGGAAAAAATTATATAATAATCTTCATCGAATATATCAAAAATCATATATGTAATTTAATAGCCTGAAAAAAATGTATTTTCTGTTGAATAATATTTGTAAATAAATAATATCAAAGTTTGATCATTGAGTGATGAGTACATAATATATAATTTAAGAGCACAGGGGACAAACGATATAAGTCACATCTGAGGCCAATTTGAGATGCATATGTTTTTGCATAGATTAGGACCTGCTGTTTCAAATTTTGATGAGTATGTTTTTTTAAATCTATTAATTATATCACTATAAACTTAATTTAGCATATGTCAAAATAGTAAAAATGTGACTTATATTGTTTTTACTCTCAATTTTCATTAAACAGTTTGATGCATAGATATAAATATAATAACTTAGTGCTCTTTTAGGATACAGAATGACCCAACGATTACGATTAAAAGTGTTTTCATCTATTATAAAGCAAGAACAAGCATTTTTTGACAATAGATCTACAGGAGAATTAGTGAACAGATTATCGGCTGATACTCAAATAGTGGGACAGGCCTTATCTACAAATATATCTGATGGTTTAAGATCTACTATCATGGTTTGTGCTGGCAGTGGAATGATGGTAAGTTAACAAAAGGTGGAATATCGAAATGAACTATTTTTAAAAGTTTAATTTAAAAATTTGTCCTTAGAATCAAATTATATTCTATTAATGAAACTAATATCTTTTTTATAGTTTTACATGTCTCCACAGTTGGCATTAGTTGGATTAGCAATAGTTCCACCAATTGCTGGGTGTGCTGTAATGTATGGCAGATTTGTGCGAAAGATATCAAAAAATGTTCAGGATTCTCTAGCAGATGCAACCAAAGTTGCTGAAGAGAAAATATCAAATGTTAGAACTGTAAGAACATTTGGTCAGGAAGAAAGAGAAGTAGAAAGTTATCAATCGAGAATTAGTAATGTTTTGAACCTTGGATATAAAGAATCGACTGCCAGAGCAATCTTTTATGGGATGGTGAGCATTTGCTCACAATACTTTATAAAAATAATTATTAATATTTCAGACAGGCTTAAGTGGAAATATAATTATAATTTCTGTTTTGTACTATGGGGGCGTTATGGTTTCATCAGAGGCCATTACAGTTGGGAATTTATCATCATTCTTACTTTATGCTGCTTACATCGGTGTATCAGTTGGTGGTTTATCTAGTTTTTATTCAGAATTAAATAAATCGGTTGGAGCTGCAAGTAGATTATGGGAGTTAACTGACAGAGAACCATCGATTCCAATCAAAGGTATAATAAATACCTAAATACTCTGAAAATTTTATGGATAATAAGATTAATCAAGTTATAATTTGCAATTTTTTTATGAAACATTTCCCTAATGAAAAGTTTCTAAATTTAACATAGATAACAATAAATTGGACAAAACATTTTTCTATAAACATATTGAGTAGTAAAGTTACTACATTATAATGACAATCAAAATGTTAATTAACATAACCCTTAAAAATTTAACTCATACTACTAACATTCAACTCTGAACATATCACGAACGCCTATGGGAAAAAAATTAATAAAATAATTACTTCATGTACTACTCTTTTTAAGCAGTGGACTCTGTGTTTACATGTAATGTTAGCTCATTATAATATTGTATTTGAAACATCTGTGTGATTTTCTATTCGATATTATCATAACCAAAATCATTGCTTTTTTTGTACATTGTCAGAGTTAGTTTTAAATATCTAATATAAATCATATTGTACTAAATTTAGTGCTAACATCAATCCCGTGTCAGATTGATCTAATTTCTTGGATGAGTGCGAGTAATTTTGCGCTGAAAAGTTGCACATAGAGATACACGAGTTTGTATACAACTCGGATATTTGAAATTTCACATTCTTTAACAATAAAATACTAAATTTTATGAACAGTTAGTATATTGGAAAAATTGTCTATTGTAATAATAAATATATTAATTTTAAATTAAAATTAGGTAACCATAAAAAATATTTACAACCTGGCAGAAATTAGTTGAACCAAAGTAGACAGTGAAAGCGAAGGAGAAAGATTAGTGTATTATAATAAATAGTCTTTGTTGTAACAACCTTCTTAAATATTAACTGATATGGTTAGTATTATTTCAATTGAATTTAAAATTAAAAAATTAATATAATAGTAGTTTTTTAGTACAAGTTAGCAAAATTAATCGTTTAATTACAAGTCTGGAGTTGGCCAAGAGAGCCGAAAGAAGGCGAGTACTAATATGCGATTTAATGGTTTTTATTTTCCCAACTAGCTATTTCTAGCCATTGTCAATATTGAAACAAAAACAATTGCACACACACTTATGTGATGTGTGTGTAATTTAGAAAATAAACACTGTAAATCACATATTACGTTACAGTCACTGAAAGTGCACAGTAATAAAAGCACGTACCAACCAGTCACGCCTAGATTGGTTGCTAAAATGTTAAAGCTCATACTCTGATTTTGCACAACAGGCCATATTACACTGCTCAGCATATAAACAAGCACCTTGGCAACGAAAGCAATCAGTGGACAGTTTGTACTGTTTCATTTTTGCACATTGAGACACTTCACTGTAAATTTTCTTACTGCATGATGTCCACGACAGTTCACATGCTTACTATATTTGTTTGGTGGCAGTCATAGTGTAGTATGTCATTTAACCTTAAATCACCAATTTAGATAGTTATTCGTTTATTTTCTTGCTTTTTGACATTGAAAAAATACATTCTTTACAAACTTAAAAAGACAAAATATACATTCTTCACAATTTAGGTAATTTAAATTGTACTTCAAGTTGTTTTTATAACCAATTTAGATCTATTTTTATTTATTTTAGGGGGAATAATACCACTATCAATTCCAGAAGGTCACATTGAATTCAAGAATATTAAATTCTCCTATCCTACACGGACCGATATTGCAATTTTTCAAAAATTAAATTTAATTATTCAACCTGGTTCAACAGTGGCTGTGGTTGGTCCGAGTGGATCAGGAAAGAGCACATTAGCAGCATTGTTATTAAGATTGTACGATCCAAATGAAGGTGCCGTTTATTTAGATGGAATGGATATTAAGGCATTAGATCCAAATTGGCTTAGAAAATTTGTTGGAACTGTCAGTCAGGTATATTGCTGTTATTATTAAGAATCTATGGAGGAAAATTTGTCAGAAGGTGTCAAAAACCAAGTAAACAACTAATTGACGGAATCATTGATGACATATACTGCACAATGTTTTTTGTTATTCTTGATTCTTCGCTGTTTTTAGATATTGATGGTCACTATCTAATAGCATGTTATTTTAATTTTACCTTGCTATAATTTTTGTTAATGGATCGACTTTTGAAGTTTTTACATAATAAAGTAATTTTATTGCATTTGTAACATATTTTGTTTTTAAATAAATACATAAGTACATCGGAAATACGGGAACAAAATACGTAGAAACAAATGTTGTTTCTTTTTTAATCTTCTATGCAACAGTACTACCATTTCTATTAAAAAAAATCTTTAAGTAGGTTTTGGTTATAAATATTTTTCGCAAAGTTGTGTTTCGGCCTGTGCCGAATGGTATGAGTATTTGTAGGTTTTATTATACCCAACATTTACCATGAAGTTCAGGAAGAATGTGTCTTATGTAGCAGGATATGTGTAGAATTGAACTCACTTACTCTAGATTTTGCTTCCAATCTCAAAAAAGGACCATTAATGCTTTGCGCCTTTTAAATGGTACCAAATGGGAGCGACCTCATCCGAATTCTGATATAGGATGTTGCTTTCATATGTACTTTAAAATGTTATTACTGAACATAAAACATGATTACCTTTTCTTAGATTTTTTTAATGTTTACAGGAACCAATATTGTTTTCAACGACTATAAAGGAAAATATTTTATATGGTGCTGAATATCCAGAACAGATTACTGATGAACACTTTATGCAAGTAGTTCATGAAGCCAATGTTCATGAATTTGTACAAAAATTACCAGACAAATTTGATACACTTGTTGGAGAAAGAGGCGTCATGTTAAGTGGTGGCCAAAAACAAAGAGTAGCAATTGCCAGAGCATTAATAAAAAATCCTAAAATATTACTGCTAGATGAAGCAACAAGGTACCAATTACATTTTTGCTTGTTGCTTTTTTAAATCAATGTGAAATTTTTCAGTGCTTTAGATGGTCAATCAGAATATTTAGTAAGAGAAGCTTTGGAGCGTGTAATGAAAGGTCGAACAGTTCTTACAATTGCACACAGATTATCAACAATTCAAAATGCAGATGTAATTGCAGTACTAGCGGAAGGTGAAATTGTGGAGATGGGGTCATACAATGTTTTAACAAATCTTGATGGCCATTTTAAAAAGTTAATTAAACATCAAACTTTCCAAGACATTACCATTAGTGCAAATGAAAATGTAGCAACAGCTACTTAGTTTATTTAAAATATATTGTTTTATATACATTGTTAAAATTATTTATGAAAATAAATTGTTACATGGAGTACTTAACTTTATAATAAAATCATTTAAACCAAATTTGATAAAATTCATATTTACATTATAAAATAGTAATTAATATGTAGAAAAATATAAAATCTTAAAATTATTTATGCTCTGCATTATATTGCTGCTTTAGTTCTCGTCTTAAAATTTTCCCAGATGCATTTTTCGGAATTTGATCCATAATAGCAATACCACCTTTAATTCTTTTATATTCAGCCACTTTGCTTGCAACATATTCATATATTTTATCAGAGTTAAGTTTTGTGTTAGGTTTGCTGACAACGTATGCTCTGGGTACTTCCCCATATATTTCGTGGGGAACTCCAATAACAGCTGCATCTGCAACTCCTGGATAATCTCTTATAATTTCTTCTAATTCGGCAGGTGGCACTTGAAAACCTTTTACTTTTATTAATTCTTTAATTCTGTCAGTAACAAATAGAGACTGATCTTCGTCACAGTACACCATATCCCCTGTTTTAAGCCAGCCATCTTGTAATGTTTCAGCAGTTTCTTTAGGTTTGTTGTGGTATCCTATCATAACTTGTGGACCTTTCGCTAGTAGTTCCCCTGTCTGGTTCAGTCCTAGTGGTTCGCCATTTGGATCATCTACAGGCATTATTTTGACTAATGTGTTTGGAAGGACATTTCCAATAGAACCCGGTTTTGATGCCTTTTTATAGGACACCATTGCAATCACAGGAGATGCTTCTGATAAACCATAGCCTAAAAAAAATTTAATTATTTAGAAGTTTATTTTTCAAAATAAACTAAATAAAAGTAAATACTTGAATAACTCTAAATAAAGAATTTTTATCAGAGTTGGTATTAGTAGGACTTGATACTAGAAAAAATGAGTGATGAATTTATTACAGATATTTTTTGAGCGAGTTACTGAAAGAAAAATGGCCGCGCTTACGTCTCATTCTAAATACTAACTATACCTACTATATTATATGCAAGTAAAAAATTATAAATAATAAGTTGATTTATTTGATCTGTATATTTATAATTTATCATGTACATCGCAGGGAGCTCGAGTTTTGTCTGTCTGATTTGTATATGCGCAATATGACGATTTTGAAAGACCCTGGGTAAACATTTTGAAATACTGGGTGTTTTGAAATTTTTATATAAGGTTATTCAAAATGATTATACAAGAGGTGCTAAAAAGTTTATACAGATTATAAAAATAAGTATACAGGGTGTTTCAAAATATTTACCCGGGGTCTATCAAAATCGTTAAACATGGTGTATTAAAACGTTTATACAGAGTGTTTTAACCAACTTTAAAAGTTGGTATATAAGGTGTTTTAAAATCATTATACAGGGTGTGTTAACTTTTGAATACTGGGTGTTTCAAACCTTTTATACAAAAAACAAAATAACCTCATCTTTGTCGGGTTATCACTAGTAATAATATGAAAGCATAGTAACATGGGTCCGCAAGAGAAAGTTGTAATTTGCCGCTAACAGAGTATTCCTCGATAAAACGTTAATAATATAGGTTAATAATCGACGACACGTACATTACTAGAGAGACTAACATCAAATACCTGAGTTATTTTCGACTCAATATAAACATGGGTCCCCAAAATACCTAAAACAGCGGAGAAGGCCAGTAAACCCACGGCAAAGCTTAGCCTTTTCCAACATGGGCGGCCATGTGGAAGGCAAGAGGCTTGTGCTGCGTCGCCGTATCGATAGCGCTTTACAAAGCCCTATCAGTGGGTCCATATCAAGAAGTTCTGCGACACCCTCTTACGCTTCCAGAAAAGGTAGCCATATGTACCGCGTCCTGGTACCGGACCGTCTCTAAAAAGAGATATTGACCAGAGAGAACACCATGCCATGCCGATGGACTTCATGATCATGGAACGGTCAATCTTAGACCGCAACCGGAGAAATAACGTGAGCAAGGAACGTAATCGCAAAGTAGGGAAAATAATGGCAGGAGACAAGTGGCTGGCAATACTGAGTGTTACATGATGAACATAGATGCGTGCACTACCACCATCTCACACAATTCTCGACCAGCCACGGGTTTTTTCGAAATATCTGTGCAACTTCAAGCTGCGAGCTAAAAAGGAATACCTATACTTTGGAACGGCCGACATACCATATGCTAAACTAGACAGCGAGGAAAATGGAGTTGCATTCAAATGGACGTAGGAAACTGATAATATAACTAGACTATTTAATTTAGAAATCAATAATTTAGCACATGTGAGACACAAATTAAGTAAGTTAATTTAATTAAATAAATGTTAAAATCAATTTAATAATATTCTATGTATTTTAATTTAATTAAAAAACAGAGTTGTATTTTTGTATTAAAGTAAGTATTTTTGAAAGTTTTCATTTTTTTAATGCTAAATATATAGAAAATATGTGTATTTAATAAATACATTCAAAATATGTAACATACATTTTAATTAACATTTTTATCTTCAATTTAAAAAATAAAAAAGGTGCAATTCCTGCAACACGTAATATAATAGAAAGAGATGCTAAGCCCTATGATGGGGGGTTGTTAATGTATACCCCTACTTCACTTGGCTGCTATTACGTCTCCGTTCCAGTTACGTAAGTATAGAGTTCAATGCATACATATTAGTGCAGTTGTATGGTAATGTAGAATTTTTGCTTTATGTAAACAAACGTAAATGTTAATATTCAGATTAGTGCATTTGTATTAGAGTACAGAGTACAGAAGCTGGAGTTAACATTTTCTACAATGCACCAATGCAACGGCCAATCAAATATTCAATACAACGACTCTGCTGTCGGTAATACAGAATCATCTTTGTCAATATATTTTTTGTCGAAGAAAATTTTGTTATTAATTAAAAATGGGTAATGAATTTGATTGAAATCGTTCATAATTTTTTCTGAAATTATACCAGTGCGTTCAAAAAAATGCTAAACTTGACATCAATTTAATTTGATTCATTTCATTATTTAAATTTAAGATGACTTTTAGCGGTTATGCTATGACAAGTTCGATGGGTATGTTTTCACTATACTACAATGCAACCACACCATACATAATCTCTATGCGAACGACCAAATTTTATTACAATGCTGCACTGCAACTACACTAATCTCTGTGAAAGATTCTGCTCTATATGCTTTTTTGCGCAATCTTAATATTTTATACGTCCAATGTACTGTATTAATTAAATTTATATGTAATATAATATCGACAAAATTGATTTAAATAATTTTTGAATTAGAATGAGAGAAAGTATCGTTAATATTGTACGTACCGATTTTTGATTATAATATTTTAAAAAATGTAATTGGCAGTTATAAGAACATACATTAAAAAAGCTGTGTGATTTTTGCAAAAAAGATTCCGCAAAAATAAAATATCAAGAGCACAGTAAAAATCTAAGTTTGTAGTGTGTTCACAGAAAGAGGACTGCTCTTAAACAGATTTTTTGTAACACTATGTAAATATAATAAAATTAGGAAATGTGAAATAAATCTATTTATATAAAAAAACGTTCTTCTGCTACATTTATTTACCTTGCAAAGTGTGTACTGGTCGTCCCGCTTTTTCTAAAAATTTCTGTTCGTCTAATGCTCCTAAAGGTGCCGCTCCACACATCAGTACACGAACACTTTCCAACAAATCTGAAGTTACCATAGGATGTGCATAAAGGAATAATACTAAAAAATAAAATAAAAGAGTATTAAAATAAGTGAAGTAAATAAACAATTAAAATATTACCTATAGGTGGTACTACATATAAAACTGTAGGTTTGTGAACTTTCAAAACATTTGTGTATGATTCAGGAGTAAATTTGGGCAATGTAACAATTTTTCCGCCGGCAAGCATTGATGCTAAGCAAATCGAAGTAAAACCATATATGTGGAACATGGGTAAAATAGCTGGTACTACTTCTTGGAAATTGTCTAAATATAAGTATTATTAAATTTGTTGCCTTAATAACAGTATCAATACAATTTTACCTGTTGCATATTCCATCATCATATTATCAGGGCTTCGAAATTGCTGAAGATTAGAAATGATATTTGTGTGTGACAATAGTACACCTTTTGGGAGACCTGTTGTTCCACTTGAATATGGCATCACAGCTGCTTTTTTTGGATCATCAATGTGGACGTCATCCATATCCAATTCATTATCAGTAAATTCATTGAAATTAATTGCTCCTGGATGTATACTTACATTTGGCTACAACAAAATTGAATCAATCAGAAACATATGTTTACTGATAATAATCAAACAGCCTTTTAATAACAATGCACAAAATGCTTATAATAGGCTTTGTACCATTTTTGCTGCACGGTCAGGCATTGTTTAATTTTCACAATAAAAAAAGAATAACAAAAAGATTTAAAATAATAATCAAAATAGTTGTTTATATAAAATAATAAAATTGCAGTACCTATTTATTGTATATAAATATTATATTAAATTAATAATATTAAATTGTAAATGCGAAATTATGTAAAGCCCGAACAATCAACTGTAATATTGTTGCGAATATTCATAATAATCATAATAATTGAATGTTCATGTGATATTTCCTAATGAATAAAAAACAATGTTGCCTAAATAAATATATTTTAAAAATGTATTTACCGTTATAAAATTTGACAATCGTCATCATCATCTGACGGTGATATATTTATAATATTAAGATGGGCATTTGTACGGATAAATGAGTTGGCCAAAAATGAAATAAATCCGAAAATAAAGCAATTTAAGTTTACGTAGAAAGCAAATTAGTTATTTTAATCTGCTCATGTCATTAAAAGAAAATTAATAACATATTATTACAAACGCCCGAAGGTCGTTAAGGCATAGTTAATCAATTGCAATTGAATATGTCTGTATATAAATAGATTTGAAGTTAAAATAATTGTTTGTAATTTAGTATTTTAATTACTACTAATAAATTAGGTATTGGAACATAAGCAATATACATAGCGTGCGTATTTTATCATGCACCATAGCGATTTACATAGTAAAACTTTCATTGGCCGTTAATGACTTTTCTACAGCAAATTTTTACATAATTTCTGGTATACTGTAAGTTTACATTATCTTTGACAATTTTGAATAGTTTTTGCGCATAAATTTTTAATCCATTCGGGGTAGAAGCCAGTAGCACTAACAAAGTACGACCATGGTGAACTGTGGAGTACACCCAGACTCCGTCTTGCTGGAAAAAAGGAGCGCTATTCGTCAAAAATATTTTCTTTTTGTTTTTATTTAATGTTATTCAAAACTAAGCCTAATTAAAAAACAGGTAAATTACAAAATTAGTATTAGTATTGTTTAATTTAATTCATTATAAAATCTTTTAGAAATTATTGAAGACCTACAGTGTAATAAAAATAATATTAAATATTAAATAATACTTTTCACGTTTAACAATAAGAATGCGTTACTTTTGAATAATATTAAATAATAGCAAAGACCTTTCTTAATAAATAGATTGGTTCTTGGTAGGCAGACGCAGTCTGAGTCTGAGAGTAGTCCGCAGTTCAAGATATTTGAACTCTGTTGAGTGGCGTCCACTGTGCCGAATGGGTTGAAAAATTATGCACAAAAACTATTCAAAATTGTTAAAGATAATGTAGACTTACAGTGTACCAAAAATTATACGAAAATTTGTTCTAGAAAAACCATTAACAGTCAATGAAAATTTTACTATGTAAATTCCTACGGTGCATGATAAATAAAACGCACTGTATAATGATTTGTATCAGCAAATTCATTCCATTCATTCCTTACTTTCAACTGAATATATGAAAATACCAGTCAAGAATAAAATTTAATTTAATATTATTGTAGTTTCAATTATTTTTTGGGACTTCCGAGTAAAATTTTTTAGAAATAAGAACTTCATAAAAGTAAAAACAGATTTTGATCCAAAAAATTGATCCTGAACCTTTACATTGGCATATTGGCTCACCCTCCATATTATTTAATGTAATAAAGCGTGTATGTTCTTATCTGATTTTTATTTTATTTTTTACTGGAGATGCACAAATTTTGTAGTAGAAAAAATATAGCCGATATTAAAGAAGAAAGACACGAAGAAGAGCAAAATACGTCTTTTATAGTCAAAGCCCAAAATATTTACAGGTGAATGGCGGCAACATTATTATTTTTTTATTATAAATACGCTATAAACTGAAAATTGAACAAGATCATATAAGTTTTAACATTATTTTTTGTGTAAAAGATACCCATGTAGTATTGTTTATACCGAATTAGCCCATGTGTTAAATTTTTTTTTAATATTACTTATTTATAAATTAGAGTCAATTATTAACGTATAAGGAATTGACGCAATAATTTCGTAAATTTTATTTACGAAATTATTGCGTATGAAAGGTGCTATCTGCCGACCTAGAATTTTTATTTTAAATTTGTTTTTTTAAATAGAAGATACTGTATATTTTGTAGAATCATATTATAAATCAAACTCTTTCTATAATGATTAATATAAACAAAGATGAAATTGATATACTGAGTTGTATCCATAAATCAAATAGCATTAATTTTCACACTTTTTACACTGCGTTTGGAAAGTAATGTATACATTCGATAAAATTTGTAATACAAATATTTTTAAATTGTTCTGACGCGTTGATCGATTTCATTAAAATGCCAATTTTTAAAATGTTTTCAATATTTTAAAGTTCATTTTTCTAAGCTATGACGTCATCAATATGTTTTTATGGCAAGGGGCATTTGTAAGAGCTCATTTTTTATGTATACCTTCTATTACAAAAGTAAGGTAACTTGCTTAATGATTTTTTTGAGAAAAAATTATTAAACTTTCCATTTAAAAAATAAAATAATTTAATAATCAAGTTTGAAAACATTTTGTTTGTTTTATTTATTTAAAGTCGGTTTATTTCCATCATCTGACTAATCGCAGATACCAGAGGTTAACCTCATTACAGAATTTTGCTAATTTGGGAATTTCAACTTGAATTATTGGTTTCTTTGACGTGCACGCAACATCTAGATTCTACACGGGATCTATAGTTTTTCTTCCTATCCGAAGAAAGGAAGGAAAGTGTGCTCAATGCAACTTTCCTTAAACGAAAAAGTCAACCCTTCTAGTAATTGATGACTGGATTCGAACCCGGCACTTCTGGAATAGCAGTCAATACACTAACCACCAAAAGCATTAAATTTTATTTTTAGTAGTATGTATTGGCATACATACGATATCACGATTTGCCTTTGTTCAAGAAAGGCTTATCATACAGTGCGTTTTTTATCAATCACCAGAGGATTTTACATAGTAAGAATTTCATTGGTTGTTAATGGTGTTTCTAGAGCGAGTTTTCGTATAATTTTTGGTACACTGTAAGTTTTTGTTGTCTTTAATAATTTTGAATAGTTTTTGTTCATATTTAATTAACCCATCCGCGACGGGAGCGTTTACAACATTCGAACTAGTAAACTATGGACCACTCCGGTCGCGTCTTGATAGCAAGCGCCAATCTATTTATTAGAAAACCTTGTTGTTTTTATTTAATATTGTTGAAAATTAAAGCATACTTGTTATCAAACTTAAAGAATATTAGAAATAAATAAAACAAAAAATACTATGTTTTTTAACCACCAAATTATTTATTTATTAAAAATAAAAATAAACGCGACTCGAGTTTCTACTTATGAAAGTCATTATCAAGTGGCTAACAGTTACAGAGAATTACATTTATATACACAATAAACAATTAACAACAGTTTAGTTAGTGATTATTATGAACAAGTAGTTACAAGGTATACAAAACAATTAAAGGGGGGGATTAAGTGATCACAGGTATACTGCAGACAAGTTAAAGTGCATATGAATTAAAAATAAAATGAAAATAAAAATAAAATTTTAAACCCAGTAAATAAAGCGAATAATTTAAAAATATAATGTACTACATAAAACTGAAGAGTGACGACTGATTTTTTATTTAATAAATTAATAAAGGGGTTACAGTTATTTTTATGAATTTCGGCGGATTCTAAATAATAAAATTTAAGGCGTTTTCGAACAAGTATGTAACACTTTTAGATTATTGATGTCCGGAAACGTATGATTAGAATTTAGAAAGTGGTTGGCAAATGAACTATGGTTTTGATTTAGTATGAAG
>JARJEC010163783.1:0-22287 GCA_030264575.1 Tachinus sp. AB-2021 | reverse complement strand
GTGCGTGTGTGTTTGTGTGTGTTTAAAACACATTTTAATTATGCGTTCATGTATATACATGTTCTGTGTAATGATTTTGGCGAATTCATATAAGCATATAATAAAAGATTTTTGATTGTTTGTAATAAAGATACACAGCTTCTATTTTGATATACATTAAATAAAACAACATGGAGTAGGTTTTCCTTAAATTACTTGTAGTTAATTTATAATTAGCAATTAATAAGAGTTTTACAATTATTTGTATTATTTTATTATTTATTCACTTTGGTATGTAAATATCATTATCAAAATTACAAAACGATTAACATAAAAATTGCTTTTAGAATCTCCGCATTTCTATTTCAATTTCAATTGTTTTATAATTTGAATAATAATATTTACATACCAAAATAAATAAATAATAGATATAAATGTGAAATTTTTATTAATTGTTGACTATAACAACCAAATTGGCAGAACAAACTTTGAATATTTAACAGTAATTGTTAAATTATTTCCTAACTTTGATATGCAAAAGATGAAACGATTATTTTATTGATTATTTATATTTTGTGTTTCTTTTATCATTGGTTAATATTTCTTTTTATAGTTTAATAATTCGTGGGATAATCCTAATATTAGCGAGCTGCCAAATAATATCATGCACAATAATAGATTAAAGCTGAATAATCCCTTCTGGGTAATTTTATTTATTTCTAAATAGTTTGTACACAATTTAATTTAATCTTGTTTCTATTTTACAAAATACAGATATCAAATCTGTATATTATGATATTTTTTGTTGTTGGTTAATATAACAAGTATATTGTTTATCATTCATTGTTGATTATTTGGTATATATTCAGTAAAATATAATTAAATTATGATTATATTGTTAAAATTAAATAATATTGTCCGTTCTAATTTTGCTAAAAATCAGTTATTTTTATTCAGAAAAATAATAAATAATTAGAATTTTACTAAAAATCAAAATCAATTTTTTAATTTAACTCAACTTTATAACATAATTAATTTCGATATATTCATATGATTATATCAACAATTAATTTATTAATTATTAATTATTGAATTACGCAACCATTTGCTGAACATTGTCCTATATGATATAAAAATATACCCGTAACAATAAACGCAATAATAAAATACGCTAAACTTGTGCGAAATAAGCCTCGCCGTAGAATCCGCCCCTGGTCGTTTCTTCAACCTCTTGCTGATCACATTCCGTCCGCGTACAATTGTTTACTTGAAAACTCTCTTTAGAATGAATGAAATTACCGAAAGTTCGTGGCCAAGAAAAATAATTTATTTTAAATTTAAGTAATAGAAAATTGTAGGTTATAATTTAATAATATAAATGTCTAATACTAAAATATAAATTTATATATGCACAAATTTGCACACAACACAACGCTTATATAATTTATTTTAATTTAAATTATATGTGATTTATTATTTATTGACAAAATAATGTAAGGCACGTTTTTTATTAACTAATTTATATATTTTATTTAAATACATTGGCTCATTAATGAAAGTGATAATTCACTCATCACGTGTAATAACAAGATTAATTTATTATTCAACCTTGTAGAATGTCGGCATGTGGTCAATTCAGAAAATATATTTTTGGTTCGGAGGAAATGAGAATCAAATTGTTTCGCAGACAGCATATAAATGACCTGTAATGACAAAATAATTCCGGCGCACAGTTTAATTAACACTAAAGCTGATTGGCATAAATTATAAGACAATCAATCTGTCGACGGTCTGCTTTACTGAATTAGGCGTAGTCCATCTATATAAGATTCTCGCTGGTCTGTACTGAGATTAATTCTTCAGTCTCAAACGAAAGTTTTAGTCGTGTTTTTTCAAGTGCAGATGATAGCAAATATCAGACCAAAACAATGTAAATAAAAAGTAAATAAAAACGGACGGAGTACGAATGACTTTATTGTTTAATTTTGAATATTAATAACATAATCTGCGATGTTTCATTGTTGAATTAGTATCCGATTTGTTGTAATAATAAATGTAGAAGGTGTTTTGTTTATTAACTATTATATTTTGTTTATATGTATAATTTACTGTAAAAGTCCGAAATTTCAGAAAGTCAACATACACCAAATACGTCAGTAAAAAACCGATTATTTGATAATATTATTATGGTATTTGGATCTTCTACGGTGTTTTTCGACATACAATAATGAGCTCTGGTGTATGTCAGAACAGAAGCGGAGCCTCGTGTATTGTGTTAAATCTGTTTCTTAAAAAAAGGAGTAATTTTACAATGATTACGAAATCTTGCCAATAGTTGTCACCCATTACAAGTTAAATATAAAACTTACTTGCTAAAAACAAAAGTGTTCTATATTTTTTATTTATATTTTGTTTATCTTTTTTTAATAAATTTTATATTATAATAAGAATAAGGAAAAATCATGTGATACCTTGTGAAATTGGTTTTGATAAAACTGAAATTCATTTGATATCATTTTGACAAGTGATGACAAATAGGAATTACAATTAGCAAATAGTAAAACACATTTGATAAATAGTAAAAAAAACAATAAAAAAGCCTGTGTTAGTCTTTTAACAAAACTATTGAAATAGTTTATTGCTAATTTGCAGATAATAAAAAATCCTCATGTAGAAACAGCACAAATTACTTTCTCAGCAAAAGAACATCTTGTTCTTTAAACTACAAATCTTAAATTTGTCATACCGTCCTGTTACACGTTCTAGATGTTGACCGCGACTGTACTGATCCTAGAAATCTGATAGCTATTGTTATTGAAGTAAAAAATCCTGTATTACAAACTAGCAAATAAAAATAGCACCTTAAAAGAACTTTTTACTTGAAATCCGTCCGTATTTTGCAAAGAAAATTACTTCTCTTTAAATTTCTCAGAATAAAATTGTGCTAATTCAATTTCTAAAAATGAAAGACAAGGGGTATTTGATAAGTAAATGCAGCTGCAAAAGCAAGAAAATTTTGTACAACTGAATGAACCTTAACAGTTGTAACAAATAAAATCTTACTTTGTTTTCTATTAGAGTTTAATTGTTTATTTATATTTTTTATTGAGATAGAATATTATTTTGGTTGGTTTTAGTTTGTAGTTTAGGGTGTACCTTTTTTAAATTCAATATTATGCTATAATATATTTTATTGACAATAAATACAATATAACAGTTCCTTGTTTAAGTTTTATGTAATACGTAAATTTATTTTATCAATCAATTCCAATTGTCGACATTTACCAGTGAATGTCAGAAATAATTATATTTTAAAAATAATTCGGACATACGCTAAACTTGTTGGTTTACGAAGTTCTGGACATTTACATTAATATATATACATATTAACATATATGGTGATATTCTAAATAAAATTTTAAGCAAAATTTTGAAAAATGTCATTCTTTATTTTTTGCTTAAAATTTGATATAGAATGTGACATTTAATTTTTCTTTACCTATTATAAATCACTCTATACAGTGCAGGTTGAAAATTGAATGGTGGTAGCCTTAACTATGTGATATTGCATTTTAATAAATAAAACAACTTTTTATATATCTTATCACGAAACATATTTATTAAACTGGAGTAGTTTTGACCAATTACCTGGTCATCATCGTGCGGTTTAATAAATATTGTTTTCAAAAAAAATAGTTTGTTTATTTATTAATAAATATAATTTATTAATTAATAAAACTAATCTGGATTAATAAATATTTTTGTGATAAGATATATAAAAAACTTGTTTTATTTATTATTGAAACAATAAATTTGCTTTTTATTGTTTGTATTATCTGTAAGTATAAATTAAATTTTAAAACATAATACAATACATAATATATGTAAAATTATCATTTGCATACATTATTTACTATTATTTCCAATGGATGCAAAGTACGTGGGACGTGGTGAACAATCCGAGACCAAAATATTAACCGAGTTCCGTATTATTATAGAGTCAGCCCACTATAATAGTATTATTCTTGTCTCGCACTGTTCATTCACAGCCATGTCCATCAGACACCACGTCTGTCTTTATCGAACTTTGTATTTTTTATAGCAAGCCAACTTAAGTTGGTCGCATAATACTTTCTTTAAATTAAACAAATTATTACAGTTATTACTATAACAACTGAATAGAATTATAAACAAATCAGGTTATTTGGAATAGTACATATATTATTATGTTCAATATTGAACGTTTGTGGTGCTTATAAAATGTTTGGTATGAAAGTGCAAATAACCAATCATTATTATGGATGTCTAATACACACTGAATTTAAGAGGGCATCTTTATATCAGTTACGTTTTCTAAATAATTAAAAGCTAATAAATTGTATTATGATAATCAACCCAATTTTACGTAAGTATTTATGCCATCAACTAAATTATTATTATTATTTTTATATTATATTATACCAGAGTTTGAAGAATATTTCCTCTTTAGAATTAAAACATTTAAAATTCAAAAAGTAATTTTGTCTAATAGAAATGCACTAGAATTGCTAGTAAAGTGCTATTGATTAAATCTGCTTCACGGGATGGGACGATATAACTAAACTAATACTAATTGTAATTATTGAACACCAGTATGCTAATAGATCTTTTAAACTAAAACAATTTTTTCTGGCCTTTATTATAACATGTAGATCAAATAAATAAAAACTTGTTAAGCCATGCCATGTTACATTTGATGTGAGATTTAAAATTTATTTGATTCCATGACAAATTGTTCAAAAAAGCTGTTGAACCAAATTTGGTCAAATCATGAAAAGAGATGGTAAATGCAACAATTTTGAGTTATATAATTAAATATATAAAATGCTTATATTTTATATATTTAATTTTGGTGGTCGGATAGCAAGATATTGCGCTTTTCTATATAGCATGTTTATAATAATTACATCCAGTAAGATATTATGCGCATAAGATTTGTTTATTTATAGGTTAACAGTAGAATATTGATTTGATTTGTTACAAGTTCTTTTGTTTCTACATTACACTCACCATTGAGAAATCCAGTTTTATTCTTTTGGGTGTTAATATCTGCTACTATCGCGTAAAAATTTATATTTTTTGTTGAACATTTAACCAATAAATAACTTTATCGAAATCTTGAGATTAATACTTTTTGAAAGTTGTATACAAAATTATTATATCATCTAGATTAGATAAACAAGAATAATATTGTTTCAGCCCGATCAATAATTCACATAATTAGATCCTAAAAGATGGAATAAAAACATTTTGATTTTCTGATTTAAAGTTGCTACACGAAGCAACAATTAAATGCAGGCAATTGTTTTGTCCCCACAGAGATCATCAGTAAACCTGAAATATCCTGCATAGCATTGAAACAAACATGAACCAAATAATTGATTAACGTGTGACCAACGTCACCACAAATAATAACTTAATCAGTGTAATTTCTAAATTTTATATGTTACTCACTTGTAAACCCCACTTATTAAATCTTTATGGAAACCATGTAAGTTTGTGTTGCCACGTTATTAGTTGTTATTTCGTTGCGACTGTGTTAAATTGATTTAATACCAAAGCAACTTAACTTATTTGCGACCAGTAACAAAATTAATAATAAAACAATACAAAATGCCACAATTTTATTTACAAGTGCTAAACAAATAATAGTATATTACATAACGATAGTTGTAAGAAGCATATTACACACAAGCGGAAATATTACTCACGAGCTACGTAGCTGTGAGTGTGTAACTTCACAAGAGTGTAATAGTATTTCAACTAGAGTTGTATACTAACTATACTTTTTCTACGACAATTTTTTTTAGATATTGTTGTATTAAATATACAATCATTCTTACATAACGCAAATCTTGTTTTTTAAGGCGTTTGCCTTTTATTACGTAACACTGTGTGTAATGACGTATTTACTTATATTGTAAACTGTTTATAATTAATTACTTACTAACATAGGAGTAGAAAAACTATATTACATTGTAGGTGAGGTGATAAGGATTGCCGGCTCCGCTCGCCAATAATTTTCTCGTATTGCCAGTAAAAACCCATTTATCTGGCTAATATTGTAAAATAGTATAAACGTAAATCAAATATTCTATTTATTTCCTCCAATTATTATTAATTATTTACTGACAACATTAATTTATACATGATATCAATAATTACAAAAAAATGTAGTTAAATACGTAATTAATTTAGTAAATAGCAGTAATATATTCAATTCTCAACATAATAAATAATAGTCACACCATTGTGATAAAAAACATAGTAATTTATTTTAAATCCTGTATTATGAATTATCACTTAGTAACGGTCGATTCTATCAATTTTCTTTAATAAATAATATATTATACCTTGTTTTGATGCCACAACACGACGTATATAAACTAACTTAAAAACATCTTATTAAGTATAATTAATAATATTTTCTTATTAATAACTTGAGCAATTATATTTAAAGAGAAAGCATTTTGTTAGTCATACATAAATATTGTTCGAATTAATTTATTTTCAAATTAAACCAATAATAACACTGAAATAAAAACCACCTTGTATTACATTATCATAACTTCTTCGCGTCCTTTAGTGCTAAAAAACAAACTATTGAAATTACATGGCGGGATGATATAATTGCATGGACTTTACGAATACTTTCTCTGTATGTCAACGATTAAACACGTAAAAAGTAGACCAAAAATTAAATTAGGTACGATGCGCTTTCTCTCCTACCACTTTGTTTGCCAGTTACGTATTCGATTTGAACACTTCGTCGATTCAGACACCAGTTGCATTGGTAATTTTTATTTCTATATAAGAATATAAGAGATTCATGACTCAATATCAATCGTGCTGTATGAATTATGGATTTGGCACAGTAGTCTTTATTATTACACTATTTATTAAATTAGTCATTGGTTTACAAAATCACTCTTGTTTACATTAATTTATAATAGTAATTAAATTACACTAGATTTAAATAATATTTATGAAGTCTGTTCTGAGTACAAGAACTTACTATTGTGGCCACTCCACACGCCCCTGTAAGAAATATATTTATTTCATTTCTATAAATTAATTTATTGCAACAAATATATTTCCATAGGAATGTTTTATTTATTTTATAGTTTTTCTACTGACGTGCGTTTCCTAGTCTTGCGTACGTTTTCTATGCAGATTGTCGGGTCGCGATTTCATCAACGCCCTATTGTGCATCCCGGCATAGAGACGAACGCCTGATTTCCAAGTGTGAGATTCCAACCTTAAGGTAAGTATTGATTATATTTAGCAAAATATTCATTTATTGGCCATGGTTATCTTAGAAGTTGTAGTTTTATTTTTAATTGTAATCCACATGGTTTTTTATAGGTTGTTTGATACAATAAAATTGTGAATCCTGTAAAATTAGACGTGCCTTTTAACACCAAAAATCACCCCCTAAGACAATGTTGGCACATCTTGGCGTCCCAACTTAGCCTAGTTTTTTAAGGAGGTTTTTTTTATATAAGAAAGTAGATTAATTAATTGGAAGAACCATTGTATGACATGACGTTGGAACAAATACCTCCATATTTTCTAAGAAGTAACAAGCGGCAGGACAAGGAGGAGGAGAAAGACAAACAGCAGCCAGACATGCAGCCTTTTTTAACCCAGCGTTAGACGAACAACTTAGTGAAGCTGCAGGAACAACAAATATTTCAATAACAGATAAGTTGCTTCCGCATTATAATTATTCAAATAACCAAAAATTTAATATGCATACATGTGGTAAATATGTGGAAATTAGTGCTAGTCAAAATAGCAGCCGCAACGGCAGCCATAATAGCAATAAATATTAATTAAATCCTGGTTTTGTTAACAAATCCTGACAGAATTAATTGATTTATTTGTAAAACAAATAGAAATATACAATATTTCACAATAAATTAACAGGCATTCAGTTACAGTTAGATAAAGATAATGTAGATAAAATGCAATAAAAAAAGTCACATAATATGCATAACCAGTTATCAAATTCTCCACCAAACATACAAGAATCTGGGGGACACGAACAAAATCGGCACTCTCGGCCAAATGCTAATTTCACATATAATAGCAATGCGCTAAATGTCCCATAGAATAACCCTGATATAGCAGTATAGAGTAAAAATTGTTAAATTGCAAACTCCAATAGATATGTACATAAACCATTTGTTAATCAACTATTAATTAATCAACCACCACCTGTTCATTAACTATTTACTCATCAATCAGTCCAAAGCGCTGTTTCTGCGATAGAAGTAGGTAACCCGGAAGTTATCATAAACTAGAATGCAGAGTCGGAAAACTTCGACGTCGCCACTATTTAGTTCCAGAAGTTGGCGCCATATCTAGGACCACCTCCACAAACAACCAATATACCGTTTATGACTTATTGCGCGACTATGGAAACTTTGTATCCACCTTTGATCTTCATCAAAATAGGTACATGCGAATTTCCTGTCACTAATCTACCGGCAACCAAATCAGTTGCTTATCATAGGAAGTATTTGTTCAAATTTCAGTAGCAGTTAAAGATATGTCTATCTCCAGTTCAAGGCATACGCGTTACTGGAGCATTTAAAATACTAGTATCAAAAATATACCACGAAATTATGTTCCTTTTTAAACTACGTTCTTATAGTACGGAGTTTTTACTGGTCCCTATATAAGCTCCCATTCCCCGTAATTGTAAGTGAAGACATGCTTAGCCACTCTAAAGCTATAATTCGGTGTGCAGATAAAGTAATAGATTTTTGCATAGACAATTTAGCTATTGCTTTACCAATGACCCAGATGATTCATGCCGCGGTTTTGTCTGCATCTGCATTGCGGATATGGGTGTCCAGATGCGTAAAGGTTAAGTTCTGGAACCCCGCCCAATGCCAAACTATCGAGAACTATACCAGGGGTCTAATTTATAACTTCTTTAGACCTATTGCAAGTCCCAATTAAAGCCAACCATAGGAAGTATACCGAATTTCATGCGGGTTCACAAACTTACCGCTTTAAAGATTTACCTTTCGGGATGAAGGCTGCCATATCTTTGTTCACACGCTTCATGGATGAAGTGTTAAAGGCAGTCTTTTGTTTTGTTAGTCAACATATATGAAGACGATCTGTTGATCATTTTTAAATCAATTGAGGAACACTTGCGTCATTTAAACTATGTGTTATCAAAATTACAAGAAACTAGGTTTACGCTTAGACTTAGGAAGTGCAACTGTTTCCGCAGTTTCCTAAAATTCCTGTGATCCCAAAGGTTTTCACCGGAGTAAATTCAATCCATACGAGACTTTCCAAAACCCCAAAATATCCGACAATTTTACATGTTTTTAGTGATAGTGAACTACGATCTCATATTTATTGACAACTTTGTCAATCCTTGTCGAAACCGTTAACCCGCTTACTCCAAAAGTCTACAAAATAGGAATGTGGATCACAACAATTCAACTTGTTTGGTGATCTAACATTAATATTATCCGCGGAAACACTTGCTTGTCACCACCGAAAGAATTTGCCGTTAGCGCTCTAATGTGACACAAGCGATGTTGGTACTGGTGCGGTACTTTTCCAGATGGTAGCTAAAAAACGCCAAATAGTGGCTTCTTGAACGAGAAACTTGTTATTTTACACCGGAAAAAGAATTACTTGCTGTGATTTTTGCGCTTACGCATTGGAGGGTCTATCTTTTATATAACCAGTTTGTAATTCTAGCCGACCATAAAGTCCTCACTTATTTAACTAACTGTCGATTACTGTCATCAAGGATCTTTTGTTTGGTACTTGCTCTTCAGGAATTTGATTTCAAAATCGCGTTTGTGTCCGAAAAAGAAAGTTAGTTGCGGATGCGTTATTGCGATATGCTCCGCTAAGGCTTAGCACACCAATATACCGCGGGACTCAACACCAAATCTCTTCTAGAAAAAAAACCTTTTGAGCAAATGCATGATCCAGTACTATCTACGATAATAAAACAGATGGAGCAAGAAGAAGTAAGTAGGTTTGTCGTAAAACGAGGTTATCCACATTTGTAGCAAGAAACGAATTTACCACTATTGCTATGCGTCTCTGCAATTTTAATACCAGCTTTTATAAAACTCTATCATGAATTTTACGGTCATTATGGAACGTACAGTACAATACATGATGTGACCTTAAACGCAACCATTGGTGGGTCAAATTGTTTAAAACGGTAAAGGCATATTCCTGCAATAAAGGTCAACGAATAAAACACTCCTGACTGCCAAAACCTCAAATAGAACCAATTATTGCAAATTCTCCCAATGGCTATCGATCTTTATGGTCCGCTACTCAAGTCTGTCGGCGGTGTAGCCTACATTGGTGTAGCAGTTGATGTTTTTAATTTTTACTTACAAAACGCATTCTCAATGAGCACGGAACGCAGTTTAAGGTGTAACGTTATTAAGGAAACCCTGCCAAGCGAGTGATGCGGAAGCTCAGTCGACTTTTCAGAATATACTGCTCAAATAATCGAACCGGTTGGGCTCGAGAAATTCCGCAGTTATTAAAAATATTGAATAACGCCATTTATGAATCCACGGGTTTCACGCCATGTGAGTTACATTTCGAGCGCCCGCCGGTATCCCCCATAGAGCTCGTATAGGGAAGTTGGGCGGGCGCCCTTGGTTTACTTCCGGATGTCAATTTTGATAATCACGAAAAATTGTATTATGCGAGAGAAAAATTAAAATCAACTTGTGTTAAACGTACTGTTTGATCCGCTGCGAGATCATACCATCAATTCAAAGTTAGAGATATAATTTTACTGCGAGCAAATTTGAACTCTTCTGCCTTCAGTAAAGAAACAAACAAATGTAAACCTTTGTTTAAAGGGGCCTTGCGTCGTAAAAATGGTTGTAGCAACCAAAACTTTAATCTTGGTAATTTCAGAAACAGAAGTTAAACGGGGCATTTTTCATGTTTCTCACCTAAAGTCTTATTTTGCGCCGCGGTTTTCGTTTTGTTCTGATTTGATCAAACCTTAAATATTTCGTTGTTTTGAATGGGGGACAGGTGTGGCAAAACCCGTTCGATACGCCCCTGGAAGAAACATATTTATTACATTAATTAAATAAATTCCTTGCAATAACTATATTTCCATAGGAATGTTTTATTTATTGTATAGTTTTGTTTTTAATATTCATTTATCAGCCAAGGTTATTTTAGAAGATGTAATTTTATTTTCAACTATAATCAAGTGGTTGTTTGATACAATAAAACTGTGAATCCTGCAAATTACACACTTTTTCAACACCAAAACCAACCCCCAAAACAATTTCGAGACATTATTCAATTTATTTATTCATATTATTACAATCAACATAACGTACACCTCAGCAATGCGATATATGCAAATTATTTTATAAATCAATAAATTATTGGCTTGTTTCCAAATGCTGTTAGGTCCGTGCATGTGTACTATTTAGAATCGCATTCCTGAACTTACTTAATAATAAAAATTGATTAGATTTTGTTTCAAATTAAATTAGTGGTATTTGGTGAATTTTTATAAACACAGGTACGAATTTTTGCCAGAATTTAAATATATTGTACATGTACTGCTCAAAATAATTAGAGGAATACATATTTAATTCTTAACTCTTAATATTTATATTTTTATTATTATTAACAATATGCAAATCTAATAACGCTTAATTTATTACATTTTGTCCAAATAAATTTGCAAAAATAAAACAAATTTTACATATCACTTTTAAGATAAAAATAACAATTCAACGAAACTAAGTAAAGTGCAGCAAGCAACTATTCTGCTTGTGTAATGTAAAGTTGTTAAGAAAATTTGGTTCATTATTGTAGTCACACACGATGTCTTTCAAACGTCTCAAAGTGTCATTTTGACATAAACGTATTTCAGTGTGTTTTAATTTTCAATTGTGTTGTATTGTATGTATCAAGTAGAAAGTGTGCAGTACCATAAATAAACTTATAGATGAGCATCATCTGTATATGTATTTTGTATATTTTCGGCAATTTTACTACTGTAAGCAGTCGCTAGATCGCGAAAACTCATGAATTAATAGGGATGCGCGGGAAGTTTAAATACTTTAATTTAAATAATATTCAATAAAATTGTATTTCAATATTGTTTTAAGATATAAAAAATAGCAAGAGTATTTTTTATAACAATCATTTATTTCAATATAGGAATAATATAATAAAATAGTTTTATATTATATATAATTAAATTCATATATGATACAATTAAATGGTAAGATATATAACAAACAAAACATAAATTATACAAATAAGCAAAATATTTTTGTGATATTTTATGTGCATTTTTAAATAAACGGTTTAAATTTACGATAAATGAGTTGAGATGATGATGATGATCATCGATGAATAAACAGTGGATTGGACTGAAACAAACAAAAAATTAGTATTAAATACAACTGGTAATAAAATAAAAATATTGAATAAATGTATAATACAAAATAGAGCTACTTGAAAAAATATATAATCTAACATAACATAAATCTCAAAAAACATAAATAATCAAAAGCTTACTATTTATTCATGTAAACTTAGTGAGTTTTTTGCCGTAAGGCATTAGCAATAGGAATTTCAGACTTCAATATTGCTCTAATAATTATTTTAATTTTTGAAACCTATAGGGTCAGAATTGATATAATTTAATCAATGTTTGCGGTAAAATTGACTGGTTTGCAACTTTATAAGAATAATTAGGAAAGTTAAAACACGACTACACGACAGCCCTTCAACCAGTCTGCTGTCACTACAAACTTGCAAAATTACATCGACGAGCAAATTTGTATCTTTAAACTTGAAAGCAATAAATATAAATTTAGATGACCGGCTAACAGCAGTTACGGGTTAAAAGTTTACACGAGGCAAGTACTTCTTCAAGTTATTGTCATCATATAAATTAAGTATTACTTTATATTAATTATTTTGTAATTATTTTATTTATTAAAATACATATTTGCATTGGCAGGAAACCTATGTAGTTTGGTTTTGTCAATGGGATATCCCACTGAACATCCCGAAACAATATACTTAATTGGCATATTAAATATGAATAATAGAATTTAAGTATTGTACTGTTTAATTTCAATTGCTGGTAAAATAGCTTGACAAATCAAATGTGAAAGATGAGGTTATGTGTTAAGCATGTGTTAACTTGGAGGCAAAATACAATTTGTGGCGCCAAATAAGAAATCTTGCTTACACTGCTTCTACTGCCATAGAGGATCGCCATCTAGCGACTGCTTACAAAACCAAAACTTCCCCCACCGCTAAGAAACTACATCTCCTATCCAAGTCTATACCCCATGAGTACCTTGCTGCTTATTGAGATATGGAGATGAAAGAGTTCTCTACTATTAAAAAATATTCTATAGAATGTAATAAGAATTAATATTTCAATACTCTTATCATAGTGGTACTTTATACAGCTTATATTATTTATAACTGATCAATAATAATTTAATCAGGCCCTTTTTATGCAAGCCTTTTCTTACGTGTCGCGCGCGCGTTTGAAGACATTTTTTATGAACTTTTGTTCAGACGCTTTTTATTGCGCTACGCTTTCAAAGTGGGTTGAACAAAAATAGCAAAAAGTGTTTTGCTGTATATTTGCTATACAAAATTATATTTTTACGGCAAACGGGAAAGTATCTTAATGCCCCAGATTTTAAGCGGTTCTCCTAAAATTTCATTATTTAAATAAATTAGATCACTATCATCAAAAATATTGAGGGGCTTTGAAATATAATTTGCCTATAATGTCCTTAATCCGCCACTGGTTATTTTAGTAAAAAATGTATATATTTAATATTTCAACTAATAATCATTTCATATTTCAGCTGTAACAACTGCAGAAGTTTTTTTATAAGGAGGCTCTCTATTATGTAAGACTGGGCATGAATAATATTTATTTTATATGTTATATATCTTTTTGTATACAATGTATTTAGTTTTGTATAAATTTACGTTTAATATATTAATTCTAATGTATTTGTATTTTATTTTTTATAATATTAATATAATAATGATATTGTTTATATAGCAACGTTTTTTTTATGTATAAAAACAATATCAATATAAACAATAAAAATTAATAATTAAATATGCCGCCACTTCCTATTTTAGTTTCATGGAATATCGCTTGTAGCGCTCTGATACAGTTTGAAAAGTGTTTACGGAGTTGCCAGTCTTTTAGTATATATTTGTCTATAGTAAGGAGTACCGGTCTCCGTTGTCGAAGTTGCCATAAAAGTTGTTTACAAGAAAAATGTAAACAACATCTGTTGTCGTTCAAAGGTAAAACAGGTTTTTCCACAAGCCTTTGTGAATTTAGATCGGTTGTTCTCAGTCTATTTTTAAGTATTTGGTAGGATATCTTCACGTTATCAGTTGTACTGAATCTGATTAAAAAAATATTGGCTATGGATGTGCAAGAAAGCAAAGAGAATACAATTAAAAAGTTTTGATTGTAGTTAGTTTTTTTAAGTACCTTGTACGATGCTGTTTTTATATCTTCCGGTTTCTACGTATCGATTCTACATACGATAAATGACAGGACGGCTGACGTTAACATTTTTGGCAACTTGTCCTATACCGGTGCCATTCTTGATAGAAACAACAACTCGAATGACTTTAGATGATTCATTTTAATATACTAATGTCAAACTTAACAATTTATGATAAAATATCAATATTGTTTACTATCTTAAAAGTAATATTAGAATATTTATAATTATTAAATAAATACAATGCCATTACTCCACGTAGTAATAAATGATTTAGAAATTTACCTTAGGTAAGGTGCCAGTTGCGTCACCAAAGTAAGTGACTGGAACTGGTGCTATGTTCAAGGTCGGTTGAAGTAAATCTTTGAATCATCTATTACATTATTTTTTATATTGTACACATATATACATATAAGTCGTGTGAACATCTATTTCTAGCACAATACACACGAACTTTTTGGATGCAACTAATATTATACGAGTATTGCAAATAATAATTTAATTTAATTATTATGTGAAGCCTAAGATCGAATTAGAATTTCAGAATGGAGATTTCAACGGAAATATCTATTTTGAGGCCCCTCAGTCGAACTAGATGGTTACTAAAAAATGTATGTATGTATGTAGGCGTGAAATTTTCAAAATACCTTATAAACCACCTCTAATTGTGCTCACCGGAAGATGGTTAAGATTGGTTAAGTTGGAGAGAAGATATGAGTAATTTTCTTCGAAAAAACGAAATTAAATTCTTATTTAATGCTAAACAGAACAATATACCCATTATATAGGATTTATTTGAATTAAGGAATGCAATGGATTCAATTGAGGATACAGGTTTGGTATTTATTTTAAAATATATGTTAAAATTCTGCAAATATTAATTGAAGGTGTTGTTGACATATTATTTTGGCAACAATTTGTTTACACTCATATTTGACAAATAAATTAAGTAAGGTTAACAAAACCATATGTTTTTGAAGCAAATTGTCTTGCTCGATAATTGCCAACTTGATTATTTTTTATTCAAAATTGCAATATAAACCCCTCCCTTTGCATAAATCGTGCGAGCGGAGGAAGGAAAAGTATTAGTTCGCCATGGGTCCTCTAGTTTAAATTTAACATAAAGAAATTGACAAATAGGTTTTATTTTTAAATTATTTCTATTATTAAGTATGAATGCAAATTATGTAAATTGTATGTCAATTTACAAGTCGTTGTTATGTATAACATAGCATGCCGTGTTGCGTTGGTTGTTCTTTTATTATTAATTAACAAATAATTACAAAAGATATTAAGTAGTATTGAATAATTTTAATAAAAATGAATTAAATAAATAAAATATATGACATCAACGCAAAAGAAAAAGCATGGTATTAATTTACATACATTTAAAAAACCCAGAAATGTAATTACGTCAACAAATTGTTCAATATTGATTAAATAGATATTAAAACTGAGAATTATTGTAATATTGTTTTAAAAAAACAAACTAAAATGACTATGCAGTTTTATCAAGATGTTTTACGCCATAAAATGTTTAAAAAAAAATTATTTGCACATTTAATTATTTACGTAGTATAAAATAAACGGCTTGTCTAATGTATACAAATATTGATGCATTTATTTTTATGCTTTATTTATATTTTATTAATTACTATAGCTTGCATTATTAATAATATTTTTATAGTTAATATATTCAATCTATTTTTAAGTTGAAAAATCACTTTTATATATGAAAATATTTATTAAAAATACTTGTTACAAATACTATCAAAATGTATCTTATTATAATAACATATTATAGGAAGTTAATAATTATCAATTTTATTTTATTTGTAATTATTACAGGGTAACCCATAAGTGGAGTCAAGATTTTAATGTAACTGTTTTGTAAATAATTTTTGATTTATGATTGCAAAATATAGACAATTTAATTAAAATTTATTGGTTGCAATAAGATACAATTACAACAGAATATAGTTCGAACTGCTATGGTAGTTTGAAGACTATTTTCGACAAACGCCCTATTTATTGAAGTAATACTTCTATATGGACGATTTTTTATCAATGCCTAATGTATCGTCAAACAAATATATCTCAATTCCACTCATCGATGTTATATCATCTCTCTTTTTAGCGACAAGTTCATATGAATATAAATTTTGTCGCGAGAGAAAGAAGATGTAAAATCAATGAGGTGAATTGTGATGGAGCAACATCAATATAAACAAATCAAATTTGACAATCTAATTAATAATATTTGTCAGTGTCAAATAAATAACCTTATATCAATGTAGACAAATCGTCTTAATTAATTATCGGTGGTAAGGCTCGATTGCCCAAAATTAATAATTAACAAAAAATGTAATAAATGTTTTTCTTTTTGGTGGTTTGTGTGGTTTAAACACACTTGCATATTTTTTCTTTTGGGATACTTAAAAGTAAAAGTTTACATCAAAACAACCACAATTCTTTAGCTAAAGCAAGATAATCAAGAAAGCTTTTTAGAAATGTCTATATTTTGCAATAAAAAATTTAATAATATTAGTTACAAAAAAAATGATTAAAAGCATGACACAACTTATGGGCCACTCACACACTTATAACCACATAAATTAAAAACGTGCTATCGATTGAAACGAAACACATATATAGTGATAGCATAATTTATCTATAAATTTACTACAGTTTAATAATAAATTTAATAAAATATATGTTTATTCAGCAAATATAATTGAAGATAATTATTTTAAAATTAAACCATAATTCTTTTATTATTTCAAATTATATATATATATATATATATTATTAATAGCGTACATAAAATTAAAATACAAATCTAGTTTTTAATTTAACTTATTTTTGTAAATATTTGTAAACTAATTGTTGCTTATACGTGTGTATTTTCATTATACAGAATAACACCATATAGAAGAATATTTTAATAAATAATGATTTTATACTCTAATTTTTTTTGTTCTTTTTTGTCAAATAATTGATATAGAAATTTATACATTGTCGGAAAGGGATAAAATCTAAATTTTTTTCATAATGCTTTGCCGTGTGAAGATACTTCCTAGGGAGACCATGTAAAACTTCAATGTTTAGTTATATATCGACAAAATAATAAAACATACGATAAATACGATACAATTTTTTTAAATTTTAAATGGCGTATAATTTTTTCAAAATTTTGCCAAATAACAATTGCCAATTGGCACATAAAATATATTATAGCTCTTATTTTGCATGAGCAATATTGTGATAAATCGCTAATCTAAAAATCCTATGCGCAGCAACAAAGCAGTGCGTGTTCACAAACTGTAGACAGTATATAAGGTTTTTTACAGACGGAACCTACATACAGACAAACACAATTAGTCTATGAGCTGGCGACCGCATAAGTGCTAAGATATTACCTCTGATTAGAATTTTGTGTTCACTATTGTGAAAGGCCATATGAAAATGTGTGTCACTTGCGTAAAAATCTGAAATTTATTTTCCATTTGCATATTACCTGGAATTTTGAGCAAATTTCTTGCAGATGGTATTTCATATTGGCCTCCAACCACTTTATAAAATTATACCTGAAGGTAATATCATAGGACCTCCGCGGCTGCCTGCTTGTCGTCTGTATATACTGGCAAAAAACTTGTCGCCGCATGCAGAGCTTTTGTGTTCTATGTGGAAATATTTTGTTTGTTTAAAGACAACTCTCATCTTTTATTGCAGATTCGGATTCTACAAAAGAAAGAAGAGTAATTTTTGTATGTAATTGGTTTTTTCTTGCGTGACTGTTAGCATTGTAACAAATGCGTAACGTATCGTTTTCAATTTTGTTTTTGTCAATTACAGGGCTATCTGTAACGCAACAAGAAAAATGATAAATACAAAAATCACGTTTTTTAATTTGAATGTTGTCACCCTTGCATCCCTTGGGGGTACAGGGTCAAGTGGAATATAATTAAAGTTTTTCTAAAACTATATTAAAAAGATTTTTGTGATCTAATGTGCCTTTTTTGAGATATTTGATCGTTCCGGGACATTTTGCAAAGTGTAGTAATTTTTAGATTTAGATAAATCGGGAAAGTTTTATTCTACTTTACCTTTACCACCTAAAGAATTTAGAACAGTGATTTCATCTTAATTTCAATCTTAACACCAAAAAATGTAAAAAAATAACAAAATTTTGCAGGTGAATAAAAAAGACATAACTTTTTGACAACCATGTACTTTTGGCAACTGAAAAAGAGAGCTAAAAAGCAGGACAAAACAACTATATTGTCGTTAACTATAATAATAATCGTTCGCATATTGAGAATCATGTTGTTAAATCTTGCACTAATAAGAGCTGGAATGAATCTACAAACCATTAAGTTAGTTGACTTGTAAAGTTTACGTGACTTGGACAACATAGTGACTGCGAAAAAAACTAGATTCTCTCTAAGAACAAGAAAAAATTATTATAACATATGGCGAATGCGCCGGGCAATCAAAATTTATAAATTTAAAATAATTATTGGTGTACCTAAAAATTGCCACATCTAATTAATATTTTGTACTGTATGTAAAACTAAAATAAAGTTTTTAAAATGTAATAGGTCAAAAAAATTAAACTTAGTTCACGTAAACAATGAGAGTTCAAGAAGGGGATACAAGCAGTCATTTGGGAATAACATATACTGCTTATATTTCATTTATTTGACTCATAAATTATTTTGTCAGACCAATAAGTTTTTTATGTAATGCGGATCTCTTGAAATATAAGATTTATTTAAACGCCAAATGCTCTTAAAAACATAATTTGCCTCATTTTAAGTTTTGTACATTCTATTGAATATATATATAAATTAATATATCAAAATGAATACCATTTCGAGCATGTTATAATTGAAACGTAAGACATTTTAATCAATTAAACTGATAGGTTTGAGGCAAGAGAACCCTGAATAGAACAAACAGGAAACAACTACATCGTATCCTTGTTTCTAAGTTATTCCAAAAGTTGTTCTTGCCAGTCTTGACAAAAGTTCTCAAATAATTTCAAATGCCCAAAATAATTTAATTATAATAAAAAGTAATTTCTCCGAAGAAGCAGTTTTATATATATATATATATATATATATATATATATATATAAAACAACCAAAAAATAAAAAACAGTTTTCTACATAAATTTAATAATGTGCATACATACATATGGATTAATACTTTTCAATCTCTTTGGTAAGATTAAAAAAATGATAGATGTAGAAATAAAGTTTGCTTGGTATATTTATATAATTAAAATTAATTTTGGTTAATCGCATACATGATAATTAATTACCATTAATGTTAAAAAATTGTTTTTACTACTTAAATATTTTAAATACGTTTCTATATTAAATTTTTAAACCTAATAACTTAAAATAAAAGTGTCATTTGTAATGTCACATATATATAATAGTTAATTTACATACTTGCTATTCAAAAACAATACATCATTAGTTAAGATTCGATACATGGACTGTAACATTATTGAAACCGTGTGTAAAATAATTGGAACAGTGCGTGAATGACCAATATAAATTAAATATTCATTATTAAACAATTTAAGTGGTAACCAAAATTGCCAGCAAATCAAATCATCAAAATTTTGATGATATTTGATTTTGTACTAAAATATTTTATTGGACAATTAGATATTATATTTGCTAGTATATACTGATTGTTGGCGTCAATATTTTATCAAAATCGTGGTATTTTAAAAGTTTTTAATCAGATTTAATTATTGTATGTGAGTTTTACTGTATTGGCTGCAAATATGGCAGCAGTGCATACATCTGTCCATGTTTTGCATGCTACCAAATTCTATAGTTTAATATAAAATATATGTATAATAATAAATAATGTTAAAGTGCATAATTTAATCACGAGTCTAACAGTTGGGCGGACGAGCCGCGCAGCGTCGATTGCCCCAATTAGATGAGTGACCAAACCACTTTACTCATATGTGCTAAACCTGATTTTTTCCATTTTGTTTGTTTTTTAAAACTATAAATTAAAATACAATGTTAATGTCACCATTTACCAAATTGACAATTTCAATGAACATGAACAGAATGAACACAGCAGTATGAATAGACACAAACCTCGATTTAATAAAATAGCAATATTATATTGAAAAACATCGATGTTAAAACTTTGAAAATAATAAACATGGATATATAATCGATATTTGACGATTTGCTTATATTCAAAATTGATTTCAATAGTCTTAAACATAAAATAGATTTTAATATAAACATTTCAAATATTTAATTTGAATTCTTGTTTACGCATGAACCTGGCAATATTTCCCGGCAGTACTATGCCCGGGTATAATTTGCGTCGTTGCCACCACGCACGTGATCGTCAATCCTGTTCAATGCATATCAATGCACATATTCTGTGCCATAGATAACCTAGACTATATATCAAAAATCGGTCAAATCAAATCACACACGAGTCGATTTAACGGCAACGGTTAGTTTTAATGTTCTGTATCTGTACCGACCGAAAAAGCAAGGTAGCATCTGGTCTCTCTCTCTCCTCATTAGTTTTAATTTTGTGAAGGGTAAAGAAAATGCTGAAATAAAATTTAAAAATCAACTAGTTTGATTTTTTCTACTAGAAATCTAGTAGATATTATTTACTTATTTATTTTTTGGAAATGTTAGAAGGAATTGTTAAAATATTGTACAATTATTATTATATATATATATACATATTAGAGAAGCGTAAGCGCAAAGTTAAAACTTATATTTTTACGCTCTTCTGATACGGCGCCCTCTATATGATTATGATTTCCTTAAACCGTGTTCTTATTATAATAAATCGGTAATACTGTAGACAAACTTCGATATTTTGAAACAAGAATATTTTCTTAAAAAAATATTGAATAAATGTTCTATATAAAATCGATGTTTGTAATATCGATGTAATTGAAAAGATGGCATAATTATTATTAATAGTTAATCATATATAAGAAAATATAAATAAACGTTTCATTATTATTGTTTATAAGAAAAAATGTAAATAATACAATTGGAAACGCCTGCAAAGTTAATTCCCGTAGGAATGTTGTACGATTGCTCAATATTTGTAATCGTTGCTGGTATAGTTTTTCTTATACTAATGCTATTTTTAACTATTTTCAAAACTTTCAAAACTGTTAGCAAATATATTTTCTTGACATCTGGGGTTTCTGAAGTTTGTTCATTATTTGAATGTCCCAGAGTTTTGGTTGCAATGCTCATTTTATTTGATATAACATTGTTAATATATCATTCTGCTACATTATTTGATCGCCATGCTCCATGGCGTTTAAGGCTTAAAATGTCGCCACTATAATAAACTGATAAACTTGCTGATGTTTTTCTCAAGCAATGTCCAATATATAATTTGGTAAGCATAAATGCTCACCAATCATTTGAGGAATTTTTGAAAATGTATTTATTCCCACAGGTTGCTGCGTACATTTTCCATTTTCTGCAATTTATAAACAGAAAATTGTGGGTTGCTTGCTGCGGGCGTAAAAACTTATATTTTCTATATAAATTTAAATTTCCAATTTTTCACATATATATATATATATATATATATATATATATATATATATTAAATTTATTTATTTATTTATTTATTTATTTATTTATTTATTATATATTTATTATTATTATACCCCTATGACAAAATT
>JARJEC010163756.1:0-13287 GCA_030264575.1 Tachinus sp. AB-2021 | reverse complement strand
CAAATAAAGAAATTTTGTCTAATTCCAAAACAAGAAATTCAATTCTGACGAAGTTTTACCAACTCAACTTAATTGCAATACAAAATATTTATTTCTGAGGACATGCAAGCAACTTATTATTAATCATTAAAGAAGATAATTTATTCTGAGGACAAATAAAGAACTTTTGTCTAAGTCCAAAACAAGAAATTCAATTCTGAAGACGTTTTACTAAATCAACTTAATTGCAATACAAAATATTTATTTCTGAGGACATGCAAGCAGTTTATTATTAATCATTAAAGGAAATAATTTATTCTGAGGACAAATGAAGAACTTTTGTCTAATTCCAAAAGAAAAAAATCAATTCTTAAGACGTTTTACTAACTCAACTTAATTGCAATTCGAAATATTTATTTCTGAGGACATGCAGCAACTTATTATTAAACATTAAAGAATGAAATCTATTCTGAGGTCAAATAAAGAACAGTTATTTAACAATTTAATTTGAAAATAATTCGTATTTCAATGCGTTCGTTTGTTTCAGGCTACGCCACCTTGTTTTGCCCCATCTTGCCGCTCATTTTTATATCGAATGGGCTCTACAGGTCCGTAACGGATGTTTTGTTCACCTTTTGGCAAATGTACCCTACCGTAAGTATGTACAATAATTATCATAACTGTTGCTCAGCTTCTCGCTCGCTGCCGCCAACTGGTTCAATAGCGGCTTGAATAATTCCTCTCACGTAGCGGTGGCATTTTATCAAGCCCCCACCAATAAATTTCAAACTAAGCTCATATTTATTGCATGGGATCTTAGATAAATTCGAAACACGTAGCAATAGATATTTGCAGAATTATATTTCTGCAATGTTTTGCGCATATTTTCATGTCAAATTATTTGACATTTTCCGTCAAATCTAAATCAATTTAAACTCAATCAATAAATTTCAGGCGCTTTTAGAAATCCTGTTTGGTTGCAAAGTGCACGTGACCGGTGATGAGATCGAAGCGAACGAAACGTCGCTGCTCGTGATGAACCACCGCACGCGGACGGATTGGAACTTTTTGTGGCCTGCCGTTTATCAAGCCACCGACGGCCTGGGACGGCTTAGACATCCAATCAAGTTCGTGCTCAAAGACGAGATCCGGCACATCCCTGGGGTAGGTAAGTGCTTCCCGCTTCGAGTGCAACCGGCACTCGACTTAGCTTAATTAGGTCAACAATTTTCACAACAAGGGAAGCTAATTGTTTTTAAAAATTATTTGTGTTATTCGAACAAGGTTATGTTGTAAAGTGTCAAAAAATGTTTGACAAATCAATTTGAAACAAAAGCAAATTTCAGGATGGGTGATGCAACTGTCGTGCTTCCTGTACATTAAACGAAACTGGGCTGTGGATAAATTAAAATTAAAAAGGATGATGGATTACTTTTGCGATTTGAATCATAAGTTTAGCCTGCTGATATTTCCGGAAGGGACCGATCTCACCGCAGAAACGAAATGGAACAGCGATAGATTTGCAGAACAATGCGGACTACAGGTATTTATCTAAACTAAATAGTTATTAGATATTTTCACTTTGCTATGTTGCAGAAATACGACTATGTTTTGCATCCGAGGACCACCGGATTTGCGTATTTGGGAAAGAGGCTGATGTCACGAAGATCACTGGATGCCGTTTACGACGTTACCATTGTTTATTGTGATAACGTGCCGCAGAACGAAAGGCACATCATTAGGGGCCAGTTCCCCAAGGAAGTCAAAGTGCACATTGCAAGGTAATCAAATTGTTTTAAATCATCACAAATCTATGTTGAGGACAAGTAATCGCAACTGAATTTTAACTCAACTAATCAAATACTGATTTGAGATAGTCTCACAACATGTTTATCATAAATTAGAATTATTGCAGTACATCGTAAAGCAACATGCTCTATGTTGAGGTCAAGTAATCTCAATGTAATTAATTATAATTCATTTAATTGCATGTCAAGCTATGATAATCTCACCAAACAAATCCTTCCAAAATTAGTCGCATTGTAATAAATCGTAAAACAACATATTTTATGTTGAGGCCAAGTAACGTGCCTCAGAAGAAGAAACACATCAATAGGGGCCAATTCCTCAAGGAGATCAAAGTAATAAACAAAATAAACTTGTTATAAATGATCGCAAAGCAATATAATCTATGTTGAGGACAAGCAATCCCAATGTAATTAATTTTAATTCAATCAATTGCAAGTCCAGTAGATATAGTCTCACTAAACATATCCATCCTAAATGAATTTCATTGTAACGCAAATTAACATAATCTATGTTGAGGCCAAGTAACGTGCCTCAGAAGAAGAAGCACATTATTAGAGGCCAATTCTTCAAGAAGTTCAAAGTAATAAACAAAATAAACTTGTTATAAATGATCACAAAGCAATATAAACTATGTTGAGGACAATCAATCTCANCTCATTGTAACGCAAATTAACATAATCTATGTTGAGGCCAAGTAACGTACCTCAGAAGAAGAAACACATCATTAGAGGCCAATTCCTCAAGGAGTTCAAAGTAATAAACAAAATAAACTTATTATAAATGATCACAAAGCAATATAATCTATGTTGAGGACAATTTTTTTATGATTTTTAAATAATTGGCTCAGTAAATTTGAACTCAAAGGCACCCGCCCGCCCGACTATTATAAGAGAAAAGTGGGTGGGCCACTCAAATTAAAATTGCTGGCAGTTTAATTCACCACTGTTGGGCCAATATTTTTAACATTTTCAAAATTATTGAAAGCAGTTCTCTCTTTAGTGGACTACCCACCCGCCCGACTATTATGCCTACTGAAAGATTTAATTATAAACAGGCGGAAAGGTGGATCGGTTATCGGAATCAAAAATGCTGCTTCATTAATTTTTACCATTTTTGAATTATTGCCTCATTAGTTTTGAACTTTAAGACTCACCCACCCGCTGACTATTATGAGGTAATGGTGGGTGGGTCATTAAAATCAAAACTGCTGGTGGATCAATCAAATCACAGCTGCTGGGCCAACATTTTCTAAATTATTATCATAGCCGTTTTGATTTTGGTATCCTACTATTTTTTACCAAAAAAATTATTCTGCAATAGCTGGGTGGGTGGGTGGGCCATTCAAACGAAAACTACTGGTGGATTCGAATAAAAACTGATGATCCGATATTTTTACCATTTTTAGCAACGTTTTAACCTTTGCAGGCTACCCACCCACCCACCCGGCTGTTTTGCTTTAAATATGTTTGTATTAAATAAGTTGGGACACTTTCTATATAAGTTTGATTAAGATCGAGGTAATTGACCTCAACATAGTAAATAAAATCGAGTAAATTCAAAGCAATTTTTAGGTTAAGTCAATTTGACATCGGGTTCCTAGATATTTTGACAAAAATAAATGTATTGCAGGCACAACGCAGGCACGCTGCCCAGATCCGAGGAAGGCCTGAAAATTTTCCTGATGCGCAAATGGATCGAAAAGGAGCGCAATTTAAAAGAGTTCCACGAGAGCCGACATTTCCTGTGCGGCAAACGCGTGGAAAGAAACAATCGCTTTGAATTGTACCTGGCGTTAATATTCTGGAGCCTCTTACCGGTGTTCACTGTAGTACTGCTCGTCGAGGCGCCGATTTTTCGCCACATCGTCATCGGACACACCATTTTCCTCATTTTCATCAACTGCGTCGGCGACGGCTTCCAGAATTTCGAGATTTCACTGTTTGAAACGAAGAGGAAACTGTTTGGGATGATTTCCAGACGGGCAAAGGCGGTTTAAAGCTTTATTGCATGGAAGCCATTCTCAAAACCCTTGCGCTTGGTCTTGCGAACCCCGGATTGTGTTTGCAAAGCCCTTGGACTTGGCCGTGTGAACCCCTAATTCAAAATGTCGTTCAATGCAATTCAAATATTATTATATCAAACTGGCAAAACTTATAGCAATAATGACGCGATAAAAACACTTCTTAATGATGTATTTAATTAGCACAATTACCTTTATATTGCGGCTTCAACGATCACGCTGTTGGAAAAAGACGAGCGAGACAAGCAGTCGACTACCAACCCAAAAACTTTTTAATAAAAAAATCGGTAAGATTAAACAACATCAATCATCAAACCAATTACAATAACAATTAAAATAGCTCAATTTCGACAATAATCAATATGTTTTTAATTAATTGAAGCGTTAAAATATGATTTCGTTGAATTAATGCGGATCTGTGGCAATCGTGGCGCCATCTCTTTGCATTCGGTGCAACTAATCCGCTCCGAATTAATTCATTTATTGCCGTTATTAATTAAATAAATGCAATTATAATCAATCATTAGTTTGATGAATATTGTTCGGTTGTCCCTGATTTGTTTTTGACTCAATTTGCCGATTATTTTATAAATACATTTCAACCAACTTCACATCCGTCAATCGATTGCTTGCTTCATTGCGAAAAAACTTTCCGATTGTCAGTCAAACGTATTGTTGCGAGCCGGTGTTTGTTTTTGTTTTTAATGGAAATTGTGTTTGCCAAGAAGTATCTATGGTGGGCCAAGCGGCAGAACGCTCGGTGAATATTGAGGATTGCTTCCAGGGTGAGTTTTATTCGGTAAATCGTTGCGTAGCATTAGATAAATGTACCAATTTGTAACTGTGTGTACCTTATGATCAAATTTACAAGGAAACAATCATTTTTGTGTGGTTTCGAGGGGGCGCCGGCCCCAATAACTTTGTTGATTAAACGATGATTGTTTGTAATAATGTCGTGGGAGCACGAGATGAGCCGCCCTTGATTATTGCTTTTTGCGCGGCACACTAGATTTTCTGTAAAAACAACAAAATGTACTTTTAACCCCAGAAATGACGACTGCCACTCGTCCTGTTTATTCCGACTTAAATGAACTTGTCCTGCTTATAATTGTTCCGATTGGACATTGACGAGTAGCACTCCTCATGAAATTTGTGCGGAATTTTTTGACGCCGCAAATAATCAGATTCATTTGGCGGTCGAGGGCTAAAATAATTGAGACAGAATTTGTACACTCCGTAGATCTTGCCAATATAGCAATTTGCCGGTGGCTGCAAATTGCTATATTGCAGCCACCGTGCAACTTACGCATCGTAAAAGCTGTTATAGTTGGCAGCACGCCAAATTGATTTGTCCGTAATGTCAATCATTTACGTTGCAAGCTGTGATAATCCATAGGTCCAGCCATTTCAATCGAATTGTTTGAAAAGAACGCTCGCTTTTAAGAATTATCCTTGGATATTAAAAAAATGATTACACCCCATAGATCTCGGTTTGATTGAGGTTCGTGAAATTTTAAAAATATCAAAAGGATTTATTTTTGTTTGTTTCAAGCGCATTTTGCTGGCTCAATGTTAAAATTTGCATAAAAATATTTGATAAAATGCGAAGGACGCAGTCTGTGGTTTGTTAAATTGTCTTTAATAGTTTTGTGTGTGATGGCGTTTTTAGGCCATTACCGAAGTGATTTTTATTTTGTCAGCGTCAAAATGGCAACTCACGTGAAAAATGTGCCGTAGAAATATTAGCGACAGTGACGAACGATATCAAGCTTTCCCCCTTTTTTTAATGATCGTTCAATTTGCTCAAAAATGGCACAGGCTATCTATAGGTTATTTTGTGTATGACGTTTTATTTATTGGAAACTCAATTTAAAAATGGGGTTTGTCAAGATAGCCTCAAATAATTTCGGCCTTTTAAATAAATTGAAATTAACGACCGTTTCCTTCTTTTTTAACGATCATTATTCGTTATGATCAAACATAGCGCAGCCTGCAGGTTATTTTGTAAATAACGTTTTTTCATTTTTCGGAAACCCAATCTAAAAATTGCGTTTGTCAAGATAGCCTTAAATAATTTTGGCGCAGTCTGTGGAATTTAAATCGGTTGAAATTGTTTGTTTTAAATATAATTGCGTAGATTAGGCTAGATTAGAAAAGAAACGTGAGGTTGCTAAAAATGTACGTTTGATTGGAACATTAGCGGAGCAGCCTATAGGATATTTTAGATTTATTTCTTTCAATAAAAATTTAAGCAGGTAAATCTATTAATCCTGCAGAGGGCTGGGGGGGTAGAAGTGAGATCGAGAGAGGGGTAGTAGAGAAAGGGTTGAGGGTAGAGAAGGGTTAGATAAATTTGATGAGTGGAATTGGAATTATTGGTTTGTGGTGGGGGTTGTGGGTTGCAGGTTGCGAGTTATACCGGTTGTGGATCTTAGTTAGTCCTGGGTCGAAGGGTACAGGTTATGGGTCGTATAATAAAAAAACCAACACGAATTAATTTTTATGAATAATTTTGGCGCAGTCTTCATTTAACTTTTTTAACGTTAATTTAATTTAATTATCGGAGCTACTTGTGTTAAATATAATTGGGTAAGCGTATAAAAACTAATTTAATTTAAGAAAAGTGGTATAAATGTTTGATTAAAACATGAAAGGCGCAGTCTAAAGGACATTTCAACATAGAAATAAAATAACAATGATTTGCTTTAAATATAATTAGCTGAACGTGAAGTACTAGTTTAAAAAAACTTGTTTTATTAAAAATATTGGACGAAAACAAAAATGGCGCAATCGGTAGGGTTTTTAAAAGAAAATGTTGTATTTGTCTCGAACAAAAGTAGTTTTAAATTTGGAAATCACTTTGTAATCTGTTGCGTCTATCAAAACCACACTGTCGCAAGAAAACGGTTTACTAAGGGCAACGATGTAAAATATAAATTTAGATCAACAGTTTTGGCGCTGTCTGTAATTTTTTTGAAATAATCCTTTTTGAAAATATTTCTCAGCTGTTTGTTTCAAATGCAATTAGGTAAACGTATAAACACTAAATGCATATAAAAATGTTCGATTAAAACATAAACGGCGCAGTCGTAGGATATTTAAAAAATTAAAATATAGAAACATTTCAACCGCATTCCAATCATTCGTATAATTTGCCTTGTTTGTGACCAAAACATATAACATTGGCGCAGTCGGTAGATTTTTCAATGCATATATTAAAAATCCTACAGGCTGCGCCATTTATATTTGTATGTTGATTAGAGATCCATGGATTTGGTGTAGGTTTTTAATAATCATTGATCAAAATGGTAAATTGATAGCTAAAAAATAGTAGGGACCAGATATTGGCGTCGGCGTAACCTCAAAACTTGTGCTCCCATGACCGACTTAAAGAAAAAAAAATTAAAATTAGATCCACACTGAGATAACAGTAGCAAATTGCACCCAATCTCTCTATATTATACACATATAGATAAATGTATTTTTTGATGTTGTTGTATTATATAATTATAAGATGAAATTTTTATTGATGAAATTATAATTCGCCGAAAAAAACGGTGTGTAATATATATATATATATATATTTAGGATTTAAACGTGAATTCGACGTGCCAAAAAAAACGCGCCATCTGGATTCCGATTCAGAAGTACGCGCTTGTAATATATAGGTATTAATTGTTAAGCTTTAAAAAATAGCATTAGCCATGTATAGCTACTTTATTTATTTTTATTTTTGTTTCTAAAGAAAAAAAAAACAATATAACAAAAAATGTATCAAAATACCAAGTAATAATAATAATAATAATAATTATAGAAATAATATTTTTTGTTTCTTCTTCACCTAATTTCTAATTAAGCACTAATAACAAACTAGGGCAACAATGGCATGTTATGTATGGTCGAAGATTTTTTTTTATGTTTGAAATAGTGGGACGAAGACTTTGCAGTACAGCAGGTAAAGGAAACCGGTGATGAATAACGTTTTGCACAGCTTGTCCACGAAGTACATTCTGAAACATAAAATCAATCGAATTAAAGTTGGCGCAGTCGGCTGGGTTTTTGGATTTTTGAGTAATATAATTGGCGTAGCCGGTAGGATTTTGTTTTTTAAATGCATAATATAATTGACTTGCGATGATTTCGATTTAATTGACGCAGTCGGTAGGGTATTGGACTTTTTTTTAAATAATATGTATTTGATTTTTTTAAATAACATATTTGACGCAGTCGGTATGATTTTAATTTATCTTAAATATAATTGCCGCGGCCGATATGTTTTTGGGATTTTCAAATAATATAATTGGCGCAACCTGTAGGATTTTGAATTTTGTAATGATATATTGGACTATGTCGGTGTGATTTTGAATTCTTTAATATAATTGGCGCAATCGGTATGGTATTCATTTTTTTTAATATGATTGACGCAGTCATTGAGATTTTTAAATGCTAAATGTAAATGTAAAATTTTCAGTAGGTGTAGTTGATTAAAGTTTAGGGAACACAATTGCTCGATTTTTTTGTAGTTAAATATATTGGTCGCGGTTGCCAATATTTTTCACAGCAAACCATATAGAATATCAATTGGTTGTGCTCGAGCACAATTAATTGCCAAAGTTTAAAAAATTATTAGAAGTAATAATTTGCATGTAATTGGTGCATCCTCGTGGTTTAAAAAACTTGAGAAATATTGGCGCAGTCGGTAGGATTTTTATAGGACACGAAGAAAAAGTTTCAAACCGGTATTTCAAATATAAATTGAATAGTTGTGTTGTTTGTTTAAGACAACATTATCCAATTTAATCATTTTACACAAGGTTTTGTCGTTTAAACTAAATTGGCGCAGCCGGTACAATTTTGTTCTTTATTTGTTTGCTATATTCTTGCAATTGGTAGAAATTTAAAGTGTTTCCATTAGAGTTATTGGCCCAATTTGGAAAGCAATAATTTTGGCGCAGTCGGTAGGAATTTTTTTATGTCTCAAATGTAATTAACGATTACAATTGTATGGTTTCTCCCCTACTCAAAATAATAAAAAAAGGGCACCAGAAAATATTATTTTAAATATAATTGTCGCAGTCGAGTGTTGTTTTTGAAATAAAAATACAGTGAAATCTCTAGTTGCGGACACCTCCAATAAGCGGACAACTCTTACATCCGGACAGTTTAGAATGCACCAGCACATATTCATATATTCGTCTTACTTTCTTTTAAGCGGACACCTCCATTAAGTGGACAAAATTTGTTGCAACATCAGTGTCCGATCAACGGAGATAACACTGTATAACGTTTATGAAATTAAAAAAAAACATTGTCGGATTTTTTTAAATTTTAAGAGAAATATTTATTAATGGCGCAGTCGATGCGTTTTTAGTAACTATATTAAAAAATTATTTGATGTGAAATTATTGGATCCAAATGAAATATTTTTATAATTGGCGCAGTTGGTAGGGTTTTGCACGAAAATTGCGATGGGTTATGTGTCATATAAATAATTGGCGCAGCCGAATATTATTTTTGAAATCAAAATTTCTCTTGAATGTGTACGCAATGGGCGCAGTCGTTGGCGTTGATCGATGTTTAGAAATATCAATGATGAATGTTGGTTCATATTATTCTTTTTTAATTTTAAAAAGGAATAATTGTAATTGGCGCAGTCGGTGAGCTTGTAAGTTGACGGATTGAAGCCAATTTGAAATAACTTATTGGATTCATCAAATTTGTTTTGCATAATTGGCGCAGCCGGTAAAATTTGGTAAACAATCTGGTGTTAAATTTTGCAACTGTTGAAATGGGAAAATCAAAACTCGCGTGATCAATGTCGAGATATGATCGATATACACAAGTGTCAAGAAAAATGTATATTTCCGGGACTATTGCGTCACTGAAAGAAAGGGAAAAAAGCTTACTTTAAGAGTGACAGTTGCAATTGTTTTTTTAAATTTTATCCTATAAAAACAACGAATTGTAAACACAATTGGCGCAATCGGTAGGATTATAGAAATCTTATTATAAGGACTTTATATTACATTTAATAATATTAAAGTATTACACATGTCTAACATTATGCAATTTATTATATAAAAAGTTGTACAGTTTATTGAAATACGGAATTTCATTGGCTGCTATTTTAAGTTCAGCCAATGGAATGCCGTATATCAATAAACTGTACAACATTTGATATAAAAAATTGCACGGTGCCAGACATGCATTAAATAGAAGTGGATGAATAATAGAAGGCATGCTTTAAATATTATCGGCGCAGTCGGAAATATTTTGAAAATTTGATTGGCTTTTGTGTATGAAAAATGGGGCATAAATCACGAAAGTATATTTTTTGGACGATTTTTAAACTCACTTATTTTAAACATGAATGGCGCAGTCGGTGCGATTTTATATAGTAAGTTGTTTTGAGTTGAATTTTAAAATGTGGTTTTAGCGGTTTTTAAATGCTAAATGTAGTAAGCACAATTCGTATCGTCTTTTTTGTAATTTTTCTAAAATGAAATTGTAATTATCGTCTCGACCGCAATTGGAGCAGTCGGTATAAATTAACATAATTGACAAATTCGATGAGATTTTAATTGCCGATTTAATTAATAATTGATTAAATGTCGTAATTAAATAGAAATAGGACCGACTGAATAAAACATGGTTTAAACAGGATCGGCGCAGTTGGTAGGATTTTTAAGTTTCGGTTGAAATTGCAAGAATTTATTGAATTGTGAAAAATAATGGTACATATTTATAGTATTTAAATGATTTTTAAACTTACAAACATTTTACCAAAGGAAATACAATTGGCGCAGTCTGTAGGATTTTATAAATTTTTAATTGTTTTGAGTTGTTTCATTTGGCGCAGTTGGTACGATTTTTAAAATTTTAAATTATTATTAATAGGTTTGAATGTATTGTTTTTAATGTGAAGCGATTTTTAAATGTAATCGACTAGTTTCGAGTAGAAGCGAGTTTTTTTAGATCTAGAATACTTACACTTTCATGTGTCTTCTAGCAGCTGGTATAGACTCGTCGCTTTCTTTAAGGATATATAATCTCGCGGCATGCACACAATCCGTAAAATAGTCGTGATAGTTGATCCCTTCTCCGTGTAATCTATAGATCTCACGTTCTTTCGGATTCAATCTGTCCCTTGCGTTCAACGATATGTCATTATTGAAATCCCATTGATTGTTGGCGTAATATTCGAATATTTCGAAACCTTTGAGGATCCTCTTGTGTATCTTGCACAACCTTTAAAGCAAAAATTGATTGGTTTTGCAAAACATTTTTTTCGATTTTACTTACACCGGTTTGTAGCCTAGGCAGATCAACAAAGCATCCAAAATAAAAGCCGGTATCAAATGGAAAAATAGCACTGCCAAATTGTGCACCAATCTACTTTTTTTCATAGATCCGCCCGGATACCAGACGACCCAGTTCAGTGGTATTCTAGTATTTATCACATCGCGGCCAATTTCTATGATCTCCTCCCAGGTTATTTTGTATTCGGCCGAACTGGTCAAATTGTAAATTTGATTGGATCTAAAAATATTTTCCTTAGTATTCTGTTAAGGTTGTCTTTTGCAGCTTACTTGTAAGTAACGTAATCGTGGGAAGCGCACAGTACGGCGTTTACTGCTATATCAACTGGCAGGTAATCTGCGTAACCATTGCCGTTGCAGTGCATTGTCCTGATAACACCTTTACCTGCACCTATTAGTAATCCAGTTGGACCATTGATGTTGTCAGTCCATCCAGGTAGCGGTTCTTTCCAAACTGGGATGACTACAAATAAGTGCTGGTTAAAATCTTCAAAATTATTGTTTTGGAGGTTGATTCAAAAATTGTTCAAAAATCTAAATACGGTTTAGATTTTAACGGGATATTTTTTAAAAGATCCAGATTGTCGATTTATGTCAATTTGTCTTATTTTGAAAATAATCAATTTGGGGCTCGCTTCAAAAATTGTTCAAAAATCAAACTACCGTTTAGATTTTATCGGAATATTTTTTAAAAGATCCAGGTTGTCGATTTAGGACAGTTGGTCTTATTTTGAAAATTATCAATTTGGAGGTCGCTTCAAAAATTGTTCAAAAACCAATGCAAAATTTAGATTTGGATGAAATATTTTTTAAAATGTCCAGATTGTTGATTTATGTCAATTGGTTTTTTTTTTAAGATAAATTTGGGGGTCGCTTCAAAAATTGTTCAAAAACCAAAGCAAATTTTAGATTTCGATCAAATATTTAAAAAAAATTGGTCATGTGAAGGTTGGAGCAAAAATTTTGACTTACCAACTGATGGTCTCAACAATATAATAGGTAACTTATCAAGTTCATTGTTGACTAGACCTTCGCCCAAGGCTTTGGTGAAAGCGTATGTGTTGGGTATGTCGCCCAAAATTCTGCAAAAGAAATCATCGATTGAACACGTTATTTTATTAAAATAGCAACATACTTGTCAGTAATGGAATCTACGACGTCTTCGTCCATCCATTCGACGGTTTTGATAACGTTATGCGGACTAGCTGGGGGAGCATACGGCTTCTCGTATAGAATTCTCTCGTGCAGGTGGCAATAGGCCGTCGAAACGTGGCAGAAAAGCTAAAAATAAATTATTTTCAAAATCGAGAAAATTCCTCGATTTTATATTGCGCAATTTTGTAAGAATAAATTATTATCTACAAATTTATAATTATCTACAAATATTGCAGAAGTGTCACAACATAAATTAGAGTCAGAATATTTTTATAAAAATATTGCGCAATTTTATAGCAAATTAAAAGTTTTCATAAACTAGGCTGCTACAACGTTTTCATTTTACGATAGAATATTGCGCAATTTTATAAGAATATTGACCATTTTTATTAGAATGTCGCTCAATTTGACGAGGATAATTGTCAATATTTAAATGCAAAGGTTTTTTGAAACAGAAGAGACTAAAAATATAGCGGAATTAGAATATTGCGCGGTTCTATCAGAGTATTTATGAAAATATTGCGCAAATTTTGTAGCAAAATTCTTTAATATTCCCATAAAATAGGCTGTCGAAACTTTTTAAAATAAATTATTAGAATTATATTAGATTACTGAACGGTATTATTACAAAATTGCGCGATTTTATAAGAATATTGCGCAATTTTGTGAGAACATTAAATAATTTGCGCCATTTTATAATAATCCCCGAAAAATTAAATGTTGCAGATGGGCCACGTGATAAATTAGAATCTAGATAGAATCTTATAATCGCCCAAAAATTAAATGCAGTCAACGTTTAAAACGTTGTAGAAAGGCCACGCGATAAATTAGAATATTGCGCAATTTTATCAGAATATTGAACAATTTTATGAAAACTTTAAATAATTTGAATCATTTTATAATAATCCCTCAAGAAAATTGAATGCAGCCAACTTTTAGAACGTTGCATTGGGGCCTCGCCATAAATTAGAATATTGCGCAATTTGATCAGAATATTGAACAATT
>JARJEC010163742.1:0-25162 GCA_030264575.1 Tachinus sp. AB-2021 | reverse complement strand
GCGCCAAATCTGTTCAATATTGACGTATTACCGAGTATGAAAAATGGTATCCCCGTTACTTTTATAATATAATAAACAGCGTTATTAAATAAAAATGAATTATTGCATTTAATTCAAGTAGATCATCTTTCAAATAATTAGTGCAATCTTAGAAGCAATGCTCAATTAAAAAGGGGGTGAATAAGATTTGGAGTATTAATTCCGGTTGGACGGTCTCGTTATTAAAATGTACTCGCATTGTCTTTAGAAGGGTTTTTACTACGGACGCGGCAATAAACGGCGCGTTTAGGCGTCCAACGATATAATTTTTATGTTTACAAAAGTCATTCGAGTAGTTGCAAATAAATTGCAGTTAATGCCTAGAGGGGTTGTTGTGCGGTCGCAGAATGAGCAATTCACAGCGCGAAACCCAAACGCAAGGTGTAGAGGGGAGTAAATAATTATAATTTAGTGCAATATTTGCAATGGAAGGGTCCGGCCCGAAGATGCCCGTGAGATACGTACGTACATATGGGCGACGCTTTCGCTCTTATCGAATGCATATTCTCCTCGTACGCGTATCTGATCAATAAATAACGCAATTAAAAATGTAAATGCAGCCACGAGTTCCCGGAATATAATTACGGTCTGGAGTTTGTTGTTTGCGTAAGGCGACCAACTGACATAATCGTTGATATTGACGATTAAAACAGAAATTAATGGTAAATGCACGGGCACTTTATTACTTTCATGTTGAATTATCAGCTTTGTAATTTGTAAAGGTTTTTTTTAATAAAATGTTATATTAATTACGGTTGATTTAATTGATGGAGTGACTCATCGAGTCTAATGATGAGTGCTTTTAAGAAGTAGATATAATTAATCGATAAGTTTTTTATTTATTCAATTCTACAAGACTGATTTCAAATTAGGATTTGATTTTTTGTTAAATTTTAACTGTACTATTGATAATATAATGTGTCATTTAATAACAATAAAATATAAAAGATAAATAATGTGTAAGTAATGAATACTATAATTTATAGTACATACTTGGAATCAAAACTTCATTATCCAATTTCAGCTAAACCGCGTTTTTAATGTTTTTAGTAGTAAAAATATCGAGTAATATGTATAAAAAAAATTAACAAAAGTATTTATTATTATTGTTGTTAAAATTGCCTTACAAACCAGACATTGGAATCAAAACTCACAATATTCATTGGATAATATGAGTTTTGATTCTAATAAAAAAAGTTTCTGAATTTTTATTCCAAACGTTCATTCTTATTTGAAACTTCTTTATTATAATACACAATGAAAAGGAATACTAATGTAAACTAGCAAAAAATGTATTAAAAAAGTTTTTATTACGTATCAGTAAATTTTAATTAAACCTAGAAAATATTTTCAATGACAACTTACAATACTGTTATTTTATTAGCACCAAAACTCACAATAAACACCATATTGAGTCAAAACTCACACAATCCAAAACAAATTTGCTTGCACTGACCTAAATCCTTATAACATATATATTTTTTACTTCAGCTTTACTTATTAACAATTATTTAACATTTTTAACAGATTGTTATTATTTTTTTTAATATTTTTTATATTATTTATTATATTTAAATTAAATGATAACCGTGGAAAATGTTTATTGTCATTTCTCAACAATTGATATATTGTGGATGTGAGTTTTGATTGCAAGCGACTCAATTATTGCTAAATTAAATAATTGTTTTCTGGCTGTATTTTAGTTGTTTACATACAGGTATTAATTATAAATTAAGTGATTTTACATAAAATTAGGTTAAAAAATAGGTTTTTGTATAAATTTTTTTAAAAAACCTTTTATATTTTTATTACAGAAAGCCAAAAGGAATAGCTATTTAAGTATCCAGTGCGCGAAATTATACATTGGTGTTTGATAATGCAAGTTTAAAAAATAATTTAAAATACCCATTCAAATAATCCCCTAGTAATCGTAGAGATATTATCAGAACAGTAATTATTTCCCATTAAATATCCCATTAAATCAAGTAACTTTTATTCTATTTAATATAAAATCATTGTTTATATAACAAGTTATAATTTTTACCAAATGTCAATGCTTTAAATGTAAGTCTTTTAGTATGTACATATTCTACTACCAGCCAAGTTTACAACATATACATACATACATATATATATATGGGCCAAACTGTAAAAATTAATAAACCACAGAAAAAGTTTAGTTAGAAACCTAAGATTAGACTATTTATCAATCAAAAAATCCTACAATAAGCGTACATTGGTACGATAGTCAATGTCGGTGTATTGCTCTATCTAGAGTGAATTTTAAAAAAAAGTTGAAAAGAACATAATTAAGAAACATTTTTGTTGTTGAAATTTTGTTTAATATTTTGAGTTGTCATCACTTTATAAATTTATTTTGTTAATTTTCTTATTTGCTCTTTACATATGTATACAGGGTGGTTGGTTTTTCATTTTCCATTTATTTGCTAAAGTCTAGTGATTCCCAAAGTGGGTAATAACGCCCCCTTGGATCCAGGGATGTAGCTGTAAACTAAAACAAAAAGGGGGGTTAATTTGAACTACATACTATTGATGAAGAACAGATTTTAAGAGCTATTGCTGAGGTTCTTCATACTGTACTTCATAGTACAACGTATAATATTATTAAGAAAATTCCTTTGAACAACAATACAGTTTAAAGTTGAATTGATAAAGCGTCTAATGAAGTAGAAATGTTATTATGTAGTTTATAAAAAACTTCTCAATTCTTTTTGCAACCTTGTCAATGAATAAAGCTTTATGTCCGATTTATAAGAAAAAAGTGATGAGAATTACTGTTTGATGAAAAATAAAGGGACACTAAAGGAAAATCGATTTTCCATAAATTTAACGATATTTTTATTTTTTATATTTATTTATATTATTATTGTACGCATTTGAAAATGTTACAAATTTTAACCAACAATTTGAACATATTCTTATTCCTACATTAAAAATTTCTGATCAGTATCTAGATCCATTTCAACTGGGGGCACTGAATCCAAAAAGTTTGGGAACCACTGTGTTAAACTATTAAAAATATCAATTAATATATGTAACTTGCTCCATTATCAACTATTTATATATAAAAAATAATTTACAGTTCCGCTTTTACCGACATTTTTTGCCGTAATATAACTTTATTTTTTTAATGAAACACCCTACAAATTATATTATTTTTGAATTCCCGGTTCAATTACCCTTAAAAAAATTTATAAAACTTATATGCCTAAGGTAAATAGTTACTGAGATATTAATTAGCTGTCAACTTGGTGTATGTATTGTAAAGCAGTCATATCTTCCATATTTTTAAACGTAAAGCAATAATTCATTGAAACAAAGATATTTATTTTAGTATTTATAATTTCATTCGTAAAATTTAATTTTTAAGAAAACTCGTGCGCGTTGGTAAGATTTTCGATTAAAGTGTGGATAGGGATACTAGATAATAAACTTCATGGACCTTATTTTTACGATGGAACACCAAACCAGATATTATATATAGAATAGGATTATATGTACAATTTGCCACTAGACGTATGGTAAAATTTATGGTTTCAACATGATGAGTGTTCCTCCTCATAATGGGGTCGAGTAACTAATTTTTTTCAAAATTTAATTATCGGTAACCGAAAACTCGTTTTGTGGCCAGCTAGATTGGTTCATTTATCTATTCTATTTCTTTGTGTGAGGTTTATTGAAGAATAAAGTTCATGAAATGTTCTTCTCAAAATGTTGAGGACCTTAAAATAAAATTTAAAATATACCGACAACAAAACATTGTCAATTTTGTAAGAAGGTAGAGTAGTTTGTTAGTAGATTAATAAATTTTCTTCGTCGCCGTAATCAATTTTTTTAAAGAAACTAAAAAAAATATGGATAAAAAAACTTATGTTTGAAAAAAAAATTGTTTAAAAAATGTTTACTTAAAAGTTTTTTTTTCAAAAAATTGTTGATTAAAAACAATTTTGTTCAAAACTCTTAAAAATTTGTTGTTAAGTAGCAAAGTGTTGAGAAACATAATCTACGGGGCCACTGGTGCATAAAAAGATTTAAATATTCCCGAATATGTGAAGTGTTTTAGAGCAAGCTCTGTACGCAATTCATACAAATGCAAGTTTACGGCAGTAAAAACAATACATTGCTCCCAATAGAGGTATAGCTCTCAAATGATTGTGACTTTCTATTTTAATTAATTTCATATTTGTTTAGAGAGAATTGTTTAGAAAAGAACAATCTATCCACTTATCAGATTAGGTTCTTGATTATCTGCATAACAAATGCTTTTGTTTGTGACTAAACATCAATATAAAATATGTGTTTTTTAAATGACAATTGCGAGGAAAAAATTATAAAAAAAAACTAATTCGATAGCAGAATAGTTTAAACCTTTATTCATATGTATACGAAAGCAGTTTTCTTCATTTTAATTAATAAATACACAATCATTTGAGCCCCAAAAGTTAAAAACGACTGAATTTTAGAGGCGGCACATCGAGCCTTAAAATACTTTTTGGTTCAAAAACGTAAAAGTAAAAATTGTTTGGTTTGAGATATTTTGGTTGAAAAAAGTTTTGTTCAAAAAATGTTTGCTTTGAAACAAAATGTTTGCATTAATAATATTTGGCTCAATAAAATTTTGTTAAAAATTGATTGGTACTGTTTGGTAATAGTAATTTTTAACAAAAATATCTCAAATTTTGGTTAAAAATTTCTATTGAAAAAAGGTTTTCTTTAAAAAATGTTTGGTTCAAAAAAAATGTTGGCCTCTGCTGCCAAATAATTAAAAATTACAGACAACAACGTGTTGATTAATTGGGACCCAGAAAAACTCATGATGTTAAGAATAGCTCACAATAAGTGAGTTGGGTGGCTAACCAAACAACTCACTGAAGTTACCAGTCTGAAATAAGGATTTAGGGCCAAAAATGGAGCATCACCGTTAAATTTCCTTGAATTGTCCAACGTTGTATCTTCTTCTGCTTTCAAACCAATTATAGCGACTGTGCTGAACATGTGAGCCAAAAAAGCAACCGGTGCTAAAGCCATATGCACAAAAAACCTTTTATTATATTCACTTAAAATTCGCTTAATGTATCAAATGTCGGAAATAATGATATTCTAAAAATATTTTAGGTATACACTAAAAGTCTTCGAGAATGTGGACAAATCTATCACAGTAACATATACAAAAAACGATAAATGATTTCAAACTCTCTTACATATCACATGGTTTCAGTAGATTACAGGTAGTCAACAACTTGGTACACAGTGTATTAGTTGTATATTTTTACGCAAATTGTAAAATTTTAGAAGATGTACAAATCAAAAAAAGGTCATATTTCTATGTGTTTTTTTTTGTAAAGTGTTAATAGGAACTATTACAATTTTAATTATAGCAATAAATCATATTCGGTATGTGCAATAAATCTTAAATATATTTTTAAATAATCGTAAAGTCGTAAAAGTATAATATAATCAACAACCTGTCATTTGCAATACTGAAAAATTATATAAACACTTTTAGAATTACACTTTTAATATTAAATTGTAAATTTTTATGATTCGGTATTATCTGCGATAAGTTTCATTTTGTGTGTGAATCCAATATAAAAAGAAAACATATTGTTTTCTTTGCTCACAATTATAATAACTAATATAATACTATTTAATTTATTCAATATTTGTAACAATTATTATATTTTGATCTAAATTTGGCTGAAGATGAAAATATGTATACTCAATGAAATTCTTTACAACGTATTGTATAAAATTAACTATATTCTTAACCATAAGTAATTTTCGTTGTATGATAACTAAATAAAGTTTTTGTTTGTAATTGTATAATTAAAAGACAGTGATTTGTATGCAGGACGAAGCAGATATAATTTAGATAGTACGTTGAGTGTTATTAATTTGTTTCTGTATGTGGTGCCAGTGTGTATAGCATACATTTGTGTGTGTGGGGAAGCAGTTTCGTTTCCTATGGTATGTGTGGTGCAAACGAGGGTGTATAATAGGTGTATAGCAATAGATGCAGGAGCTACAGGAGCAGTCCTGTTTAGGGTAGTGTAATTACAGCAGCAGGGATGATGAGATAGCAGGAACGGCAAGGAACGGAACCGGAAGCCGGCCAACGGCACTGGACACAATTTCCGGAGCCAAAGCCTATATAGAGCGCAATCTAGGATGACCAATGGCCGCCAGATCCGGTCTAATGTGTCTCCAGCCAGCATTCATCACCGGACAGGAATTTCTTCCCCTTCTCATACACTCACACACACATATATAGCTAGAGATCCGTATGCGGCACAAATTTTCATATAAACCTTTTTGATAACGACGCCACTTACCTTACCAGAATTCCACACACATAAAATACACTTATCTCCGGATTAAAAGTTTCGCGAAGTTCCACGGTGCTTCAGATAACACCGCCAGGCCACTCGTGTAACTTATGCTAAATCACCGCGCTAACTGATTCAGAACAGCAATCATAATCATTAAGATACGTGTGCTTATTTATTTTAATATGCTCCGTTTGTTTCATTTCATTATATTTACAAGTCGTGTTTATCAATAAATTTACATTTATACACATATCCCATTAAAAATTCATGAGACGAATTAACATTTTAGAATCGGCTCAAAAGAAGAAAAAAACACGGATCTCCAGCTACATCCATTCAAAATGCTAAACTACAGTAAAAAGTAAACAAGTAAAAAATAATATTTAAATTTCAGTCGATGATGCCGGTCTCCCAGAACCATGAACAATAAAAGTAAAATTATTTGATATCAATTATTTATATTGCCAACCACAATTTCACGATGCTTTTAAAACTCCAAACAATGACATTTTATAGTCAGAAATAAACTTATCTAGTCCATTGAGCATTTCGAGTACGTTCGATTCAACTGAATTGTTATACAAAATTGGCAATAACGTTGCAATGATCTCTTTATACCTATATATAGAATCATTGAAAATATTAAAACGTATTTATGTATTTATATTTATATTATAATATTAATTGTAATTAATATTAAATTATTTCTGAATTATTAATAATTAAAAGTAAAAACTAATATTAATATATTATGTATACTTAATATTATTACTTATTATTGTTATTATTTATATCATTATTATTATTACTTAATATATGCTAATTAAAATCTTAATCAACTGAATGATGACAAACGTTCTTTTATCTTGATGAAACATGTATATCGCTCATGTTATAAAGCAAGATATGCATAACTCTAAATACAAAAATTGTACAGAAGACCTGTAACTGATTAACACAACAAAACACAAAATAATTTAAAAAGAAACTGTATACTAAAAGCGCAATGCAAAAGCTGTTTGTAAAGATATAAAATTTTGTCAAATTATCTTTTGCTTTGCATTTTTAAGGATACCAAAATTATCTTAGTAAATTAAATCCTTCTTGACAATTTAGTAAAAATACACCACAATACAAAATATCATATTTTGAATTGTTTTATATTTACTAATTTTGCAAAAATAAACTGAAACAAAATAAAAACATTTTACAATTTGAAAAACTTTAAGAAGATAAAAAAATATTTTTAATTAAAATAAACGCTGTGACTAGTGCACCGGGGTCCGATGTACTAGTTCTGAGGACTCTAATCGCTTTAGAAAACGTGTTGTTTACAGATCTTGAAGTAAAGTTTGGATTAGTTGATGCGTCCTTTGGCTCTCACTTGGTAGATCAGTGTTTCAAAACTTGATCAATATTTTTTTAATTTATAAATAATCAAATAATTTTATATTTATAATTTATTTATAAAAATTATTTATTTATTATCTATTATTTATACTTATTTGTAAACCGTTTAAAAAATTAAAGGCACAATATTTAACCGATATTAAAATAAAAGGTAATTTTAAATATGTATGTGTAAATGTAATAAACATACATAAATTTTCCCACCTAAAAGCCAATATTATTTTCTAAAAATTTGTTATTTTTTTATCAACCACATCTTGACAACCACATTGCATTCGCTGCTGCATTATGCATACACCTAACTTTTTGCATCAATATTATGAAAACTATTTTAAAAAGAGGCAATTTGTATTTAAGAAAAGAGGTAATTTGTATTTTGTATATTAATTATTACTTTTTAGCGCGCTGTATGTTAGTAAATAATAGAAAAATTAATAAAAGATCAAATTAAACAAAAAAATAACAACAATGTATAATGTTCTGTTTTGGCTTTTGGATTTTTAGTATCACAATATGTTTTTTGGTTGTACCTGTTTGGCCAACCACAAGCACGAAATCACAAATATTCGTCATTCCGGTTAGCGCTGACGCGGTGGTTATTGTTTGAAAGAATAATAATAACTTCTTAAAAACTGGATTTTAAATAAAATTTATAAATTATATTTGTTGTTATCACAATTATAATGATGCATCAAAATACTGATTCCCGAAGCATACAGAAAGGTTGTGAAGGAGATATAAAAATAAGGTAGGAGATAGGGAATGGTTTTTTTGGGAAAAATAATTTGGAAGGTTTTAAATAGATCCTCAAATAAAGTTAAAAAATACTAATTATTGTTGAACACATTATTTCTTGAGTACGAAGGGCAAAAGAAAAGAAGTAGAAGCTCCAGGACAGAGCACCAAATTATATATACCAATACCATTAGCTTAGTCAAGAAAATTCCAAAGTAAAAATAGAGCTCTGCACACAACGTCGCTACGAGAAAAGATCTCCCAAAAACCCAGAACCTCACTAAGATACACTTTACATATATAAGATTATTTTAATGATTAAAGTATTTGTGACGTTTTAAAATTTTCACTTTTTCATTTACAAATTTGGATATATATATATATATATATATATATATATATATATATATATATATAAATTATATATCTCTACAATCGCGTAGCAGGTGCACAAGAATTATAATTATATCAATAAATTAAAAATTTGTGACTACAATTGAGCTGTTGTGCACGGAAACTCCTAAACAATAGAGATATAAGAGAAGGTTTCACTTGGCGCCCAACATGTGGCTCGAATTTGTTAAATTCTTAAAATCGGTATTGACATATAGATGAATAAATAGTTATGCTATTTAATCTGGAAACGTAATATTGCGGAGTAGCTTTTCTTGTATGACTTTAAGTAGAAAAATTAATTAGTCAATATTTTTGTTAAATAAGTAGCTATTTAATTAACATGGCAGAGGATTGCCTGTTAGATCCTTCTAAGTTAAGGAAACATGAGATTGAATATAAGTCACAAATCCATTTTTCGGAAGTGAGAAGACTTACCAGAAAAAAAGCAATTTTGAAAAACATGTTAGTTCATAAAACAAAAATTGAATCTCTTCATTTTGTTGTACAAGTAGAGAGTATGTAGATTGAAGAATCATTAAACATTATAAGTAAAATCATAAAGTGTTATCCAGGCGGAGTGGTATGCATAGATAGATGCGTATTGTATGTAGGATATGTCATAATTGCAATAAAATAGATGCATTGTAGTAGAAGAGGCTGATTTGACAAACTGAAACAAGGAAGAAAAAATAAATGTTACGTAGTAAAAGCAAACTTTGAAAAAAGAAGACAAAATGTACACTTGATAGTAAGATAGTTGGAAAAATAAAAGTTTGGAAGTTTTTTCTCTTTTGAATATTGACATGTTTTCCTAGTACTTCGACAAACCAAGAACACCAAGGAAAAACTAATACACCGGTGTAGAATAAACTCTTAGGTAAATCATGTGTTCCACAAGTAACAGTTCAAAATTTTCAGAGAAAGCCTGCAATACACCCTATTTATTATATAATATTAAGAAAACGCGCCCGGCCTAACATTTGTTGATATATATAATTGGGGCATAGGTTATAATGGCGACTCAAATAATTTGATTATTTTTTATAGAGAGTAGAACAATTGAAGTTGGCTAGAAATTTCAATAAGTCTCAACTGTTCAAGTCTGCAATAAATTTATTCGAAGGTATTGCTATAATGTGGTATTGTTCAGTATATTTGTAGTAATTGGGATTTTTTACAACATGCATTAAAGTCTGACTTTTGCTTCATAAGAATTGGAACCTAAATTTTAAATTATGTTTGTTCCATTTTTTATAAATTATGTTTGTTGTTATCACGATTATAATGGATCACTATAATAACCAGAAGACTGATCTAGAGCAGATAGAAAATAAAATTGTCAAAAGGATAGATATAAAAAATGAAGAATAGAGGATCGAGTTCTTTTTGAGAATATGAATTTGAAAGTTTGTGTAAAGACTATCGAATAAAATTAGAAGAATATCCATTATTATTAAACACATTCCTATTTAGTTTAATCAACGGCAAAATAAAATAAGTACAAGCTCAAACACAAAATTATATGTAATTATACCGACCAACCTGTGCAAAACCCCGAAGGAATAGAACAAAAGCGCAACGTGAGAAGATCTCCCAGAATTCCCACATTAAAAAGATGCAAAAACTCAGCACGCGGTTTAGACATCCCTAAAAAACAGAAAAGTTGAACCAAAAGAAGAAACCTTATGTTCGATTTCTTTAACGTTTTGCTATTTCTTTGTGTAATTGTAAATCTAACACACAAGGAACTAATAGTACTGTAGTACTTCCGATTAAATTGTGCAGTATGAATGAACACTCTCCGAGAGTACTCTCGGATAGGGTAAACACTCTCAGATATAGACTTGCGTGTGTTTAATATGTGTATAAAACCAAACTAATTTTATTTAACAATATAATACATACATATATATATATATATATATATATATATATATATATATATTTATAATATGTCTTATTTAATATTGTGCAATATGCTTATAATAACAAACACTTTATTTTTTAGTTATAAAATATTAAATAAGTCAAATTCAAATACATATTTATCGGTTGAAATAAATAAATTAAAGAATCATTTTGAATTTTGAAAGACCCTAAATGGTGTTATGTAAATAGATCGTTTATTTAAAAAAAACTGTATATGACGTTATTACACGAACGTATAAGAAGTAATATCAATAACGTTTTGTTTGAAAACTATGCGGAACATCCATTTCAAGCAATAAACCAGAACCCATAGAAAACTCCGGACATAATAATCCCCCATTTGCGTCCCCATCCACTTATATGCAATTCCTCCAATCTGAAAGAATCCATTCTCGATACCAAAAATTGCATCACCTCTCCCATCCAAGTTCTGCCCCAGCCTCATAAACATGCAAATGGCCTCGACTTGCCCGTTAAATGTGCGCATCAGTGATTTGCACGTCCATAACGCTCTCAGATTAAGTGCTGCAATTTTTGACGTTAGTACTTAAATTATTCACAAAATTGTAATATGATAAACTCCAAATGTATACCATAAATACCTTATAAATTAATAATAATTAATAAAAATAATTCTATAAATTTTGAAAGCTTATAAACAGAATAAAATACAACAATAAAAAAAATAGCAAATCAATCAAATATGGTAGTTGAGTAATCAACATGAAATCCTGTTGCAGTGAAATAATTCATATTTAATGCGGCATTTAATAAATGCCACCTTTCATATTGAGTTGTATTGTTGTTATCGCGTCTTTTTTATTGGCCGTGGTACATCATGTTTTTGCATTTTAATGAAAACGTTGCTTTTATACCGATATTATTCAAATCGTGGTGTTATTTTTATTGACTGAGTGACTCATTTAAAATGGACGTATAATTTGTTTATGTTTTGATGAAATTGAGCAGATTTTATTTTATGGATTAATGCAAATGGGTAAAGTGAATATAGTTACATTAAAGTCCCGATGAAACGATTATTGTTTTATGATTATTAATAAGTTTGTGCTAGATAAAAATACTTTGACGTGGCCAAATATCTTATAATCACATCTGTGACTTTCTACTTCAATTTGTGTAAAGCAGTAACAGAAACAAATATTTTTTTAAATTGTCATATTAGCAGTACTACAGAACATGACAATTTAACAAGTACGTGTCATTCTGAAAACATCTTAAGTAATCAGCGTGTGGTTTCTTTAGTATCTAAGAATTATAATAAAATAGTTTCATTTATTTTGCATTTAAATCGTTGAAAAAATAAAATATATAAAACCATATTAATTATCATAACTTATACGTCTTTCAAAATTTCACTCAACATAAAGTTTAAGTTATTTAATAAAATTAATAAAATACAGAATAATAATAATCTTCGATTGACATAAAATTTAAACGTAAAACATCAACTATTAAGTGAAATAAATATAAAGTTCATTTATGCACACAAAAAACTTAACTACATAATAATCTTCAAAATACTAAACTGGTCAAAAACTATCTTTGACTTATCACATTAAAATTTATTATATACCAGCGGTAGCGGCTCGTAGTTGAAATTAGTAAGAGTGTTGACGTAGGATGTTTTTTGATTTTATTTTATTTTAAAAAGACATGTATAAAAAGAAAATTTATTCAGACACTAGATAAAATACCTGAAAAAACAAAATCAATTAAAAAAGAATCAAATTGCATTACAAGTATACAAAAAGAAGAAAAAATATACCCATTATATTAAATTTTATTGATAATAGGTTCTGTAGTTCGACGCAAGCATACACTTAAGTCGCCCACTGCCTACTTTTTTTTTTCAAATTTAAAAATTTATATAGAAAATTATATTTATAAGTTTTTTACATAAATACTTCCATCGGAGTGAGTGGCAGTCAACTGCAGTCAAATATTGAACGGAGTATAACGTGACATATATGTCGAAAATACATTTGAAATTACAATATAAGAAACTGCACCAGTGGAACTAGACAAAAGAACATAAAATAAACATAAATCAAATTATTCAGCATTGAGCCGAAATGGACAAAAAAGGCTTTGAAAGACTAAATTTTTTAACCTCAACTCTCACAACAATTTAATATTTGTTTAATGTTTGTCCGACACTATTCAATTTATTATATCAAAAGTTGTACAGTCTATTAAAGTACGGCATTTTATTGACTGCTATTTTAAATTCAACTAAAAAATTCTATATTTCAATAAACTGTACAACTTTTGATATAATAAATTGCCTAGTCCCAATCAATCATTTTGTAAATTTCAATTTGTAAACACTGTACCAAGAATTTTAAAATACATAAATAAACATAAAACAAACTTGGGTAAATTCAAGAATAGAGACTGAATAAAGCTCAACAGTTTGTCGTCAGCAAAGTTTAGATAAGTATCAAGTATCAAGACTACCAAATTGTAGTGCTCAAGTATATACCAAATGTTTCTACTGTTGTATTAGCAAATCTCAACGTGAAACATCTATAAAAGGATATAGTATGTTAAGAAAAATATAAAACTAAATTGCGTTAGTTTTATATTTTTCTTAACATACTATATCCTTACCATACTATTTTAAACAATCATGTATAAAATATCAAATTATATTTATTATTGTGAATAACAATGTAAAAAATATTTAAGTATGTATTACATAATTCAATGTGTTTTTTTGCAAGAAATTCATTAAATATCTAAATATGTACATTTTTCTATATCAACAGATGGAAACTGATAAAAAAATGAAAACAAATTTTTGAAAAGTATGAAGTTTGAAATATTTAAGCACGTTGCTAAAACGACAAAAATGAAAATCTAAAACGCCCAATATAAAAGTAGGGGATATGGTAACTATCAAAGAAAACATAAATCTAAACAAGTAGCCTTTAGCAAGAATTCATAAAGTGCACCCTGGAAAAGATAGTATAATAGGAGTAGCCACTAAGAAGAAAGCTCGGGAAAAAAACAATAACTAGAAGTAACAATAACATCATACCGATATCGTCAAATGATAATACAGAACCAGCTGTAAAAACTAATGCAACAGGGTTCGTAGGTCGCAAGAGTGTAAAAAATCATGTTTGACAACTATCACCAGTCTACTCTTATTAAACCTCAAAACAAAAATAGCAAAAACTATGCCTACATATACGTTTAGAAAACCACCGCCTGGAATATACATAGAATAAATAGGCCGAGCAAAAATAGAGAGAGGGGTTTTTAAAATCAACACAAGAAGCAAAATTAAAAGCAATCACAATATATATAGATAAAATAGAAAAGCTGAGTACCAAAGCCAACAATTTACTAAGAGGAAGTGTGGAAAAAATCTAATTCATCACCTACTACTAGAAACAATAACACGACGGTTAGAAACTAGTTTAAAGGAGAGCTGAAAAAAGGAATATTAGGTAAAATGTTGACAGCAATATTTGGAGTAAATAAAGTGGTGTATCGAGATATTGATAAACATGATAAGAATCAACATAAATTTATTAAAATATCAAAATTTAATGATACGGAACAGAGCACACACTTGCAAATAAAACAATTTGAAAATTGGTACAAAGAATTAATGAAATGGAATCATGGTACAAATACACACTAAGTTATGGTTCATATCTTGGCTACACATCAGGCAACTCTTAGTTATATAAAAAAAAATAATTACTGAGTACGCAGACATTTTAAGCGTACGTACAGCAAAGAAAGTGTATATAATCTAATAACGCCATATGTAATTGAAGAGATCGTGTTCAATGCTACTAGAAAACTACCATCTAATCTTAAAATAGTAACAGATGCATTGCTTCACTGAACATATAATAATTTTGAAATTATTGCTGTGTCAGGAAGATTTATGGTGGCGGAAAGGTCAAAATACATTCTGATCAAATTTATGCCAATGTAAGTCGAAATGGAAAACAATTCATAATAGGATATGCAGATAAAAATCGACCGACAATAGTATCAACGACTACGACAATCAACTCTACCTCGAACTAACAGAGTCAGAGCTAAAGAAAAGTTTTAAAGTAGCATAAAATACTTACTTGTGCTCACGGTCAGTGGTTCAAACCAACTCAAACTGCGCACCTGACTACAGTTATCATCAGGCGGTAAAAAAATATTGTGAAATTAAAAAAATGCCGCTAACGTTGCTAAAGAAAAGTACGTGTCTATTCATTATACCGATATAATAAGTTGAGGACACCAAGAAAAGATTGCAATTCATAGTACTGGAATAATACAGATATCACAAGAATGTATGATAACCACCATCAATTCAAAAATTACAAACAACAGTTTAGAATAGTACAAGCATACAAATGGTAAGAAGAAAAGAAGAGAAACTCCAAGCAAAAACTCCAAGATATTATGAGAACGGATCTGGCATCATGATCACACCAACAAGCAAATCTTGATAGGCAGTCTAGTAGGAATTAAACTTAGCATCATCATCTGCATCAGAGGGTGGAATAAATGGAAACATTGCAGTCAACTAAAGCCGCAGAATGCCAGCCAGGCCAGCGAATTAAAACTACTACGTCTGATTTATGCGTGTCGTAGTCGCCAAAATGTTCATGCAGGTGAACAAAATATGTGATAATAATATTTATTGTTATTACGGCAAGTTTGCTCAACATACGCGTAGCAAGCAAACGACGCAAAACTTTATTTATTGATACATATCAAGGTAGAATTAATGTAAACAACCTTCAAGTAATATAATATTTTAAGTTAAACAATTAAATATAAACTATAAATAATGTATAAATAGAATGTACATGAATAATAAAGTTAGTATCAAGATAACCTAGGTACTCAATTATAACTACCATCCTCAACGAGTTAAGTGAGAGCGTGGTAACAACATAACGGATATACAAGCCAAAAATGTCGCTTGCTTACAAATAACATTTATAAAGCTCTTTTACTTATGCACAGCCACTCATCCCTAGGCACCAGTCTAACTTATTGCAATTCGCCCACACCTTCCCTCAAAATGTTTCATATTCATGCGTTTTATTTATTCATACTCACATTTCGCTATTATAGTTTCACTTCAAAAATGTGTATGTATTCTTTATTTTGATCATTTAGGAATACAGGCAGTGAGCGAATAGAAATGAGTTGGAACGAGCACGCATGCATTCACTCTATACATTGGCTTGTATATGCGTAGTATAATGAATGACAGAGTAGCTGTGCACAAATAAGATTAATTAAAAATATGACGCTGAGGTTGACATTTAATTTTCAGTAGCCAGTTTAACCTGTTACTTGTATAATGTAATATATTTTATTTGTTCAGAACTTGTAAATGAAATTGATGCATTTTGTAATTTTTATTATTAATTTTGTTACTATGTTCGTGTTGTTTACTGATCGCAAACAGGTTAAGTGGTTAGAATTTGATTTATAATGACAATTTTTTCACCTGTTATAATCAAACTGTATTTTAGTGTTTTAAATGGATTTGTAGTACCTTTATATACTTCCTACAAAAATGTTAACCTTTTGATTAAAAAATTAATAACAGTATTCCTCTAAATACACATCCTAACATAACCAAAATAATCAAAATAATTTTAATAAATATGGGTCTGCGATTTTTTTAATATAGAGTTTTATTAAATATTCCTTTACTGAAAACTTGTCATGGATATCTTAGTTTTGACACCAACAACAGAAACTATCGAATAAAAAATACTTATATTTTCAAATAGATGCCAGAAAAACGATGTTTCTAATAAGAACTACTTTAAATAGCTATATTCAAGTTTATCTAAAAATGAGAATTAAAATCTGCTACTGATCTAGGTTGAATAGTAAAATCCGCCCAATTCCCTTTATTTTTATCAATTTATTTTGTATGATACATGAAAGTAAAGAAAATTTAATTTTCTGTCATCTCCTACAAACCATTTATTTTCTTCTAGCATCTATTATTTTTGAGCAACGATAACTCCATTTTTATATTTTATTTGAACAGAGCTCGTATTTTCTGATTTCAATAATGTATCACAAGTATGACCTTACATAACATACATAATTTTGATATTCACATCAATCAGCTCCAAACATTTTTCGTCATTTTGAAAACGATTCTCAACAATGATTATAATATGTTACAATGTTTTAAGATTTAAAAATTATTGTTAACATTGAAAAGGTTTTGACAATTTAGAAAAAATCGTAATTTTGTAAACATGATAATATTTTTCTACAATTCACAATATTTCATGACATTTTTTAAACATATGAACTTTTCCATAGATTATACAAATTATTAATTTGAAATATTTTTCGACATATTCTGATATCACATCAAATTTTCCAATATTTTGCAAACAATTCTTAAAATTTGTTTTTAATTATCATGATTTTATTTGTATAATTTTTAAATTCTTTAAAGAAAATAACCCAACCCTTTAGCGTAAACAGTGTAAAAATTTTTAAAAAAGTATGTATATTTTACACAATAAACAAATAATAAATCATATGTACAACCTCTATGACAACAACAGGTTGTAAAACTACAGATTAACTAGGTTGGTAAATTTTCCTGATTTTAAACATTCGAGATTTTAATTATTAGGTTTGGTCATCTAAACCTCGAGTTTTTCTAAATATCAGCAGGGATCTTACCAACTAGAATTCATGGTTTAATTTGATTAAAATTGATAATTCAATAGAAATTTTAACAAAATTATAGAATTCCAAACATCCATTGCATTTGAACAATTTATAATAAGTAGTTTTATACAAGAAGTGAACAAATTAAAAGAAAAACTTACCTGAATTAATTTTCTCAAATAAAATTACATATGTTAATGATGGGATTTTAACGTATACGCTGGATTTCCTAGGTCCTATAAAGTAGACTTGTGAATGGGTCTTCACTTTTCCTGATTTTATTCTTCTATAGCAACAAATTTTACTTCAACAAGGTACTAATTGAAGACGTCTCTTCTGATGCCGTAAAATTTTATTTTCTTGAAAATATATTCCAATAAAAACATTGTTATTCTTGTAACTTTTAATGGTCAAAACTTCATATTCAGTATTAATTTTCTGTGCGTGTTTTCGAATGGATGATGCTTGCTTCGGTGTAGTCTGTAGGTGAGGTTCATGGAGTTATGTAGTTTAAGCTATTTTTGTCACTTGAAAATGAGAAAGGGATGGATAGCAGGCGGATGATTGAAACACAGTTTATATAAGTACACAAGATGTAGCATTTAATGCTCACGTTTCAAAAACACTATACAGAGGACACGGCGTTACCAAAGTAGTGTAGAGGTATCTCGTCCCATATCGTTTATATTATATTAATATACTTTCATTAAAAAGCAGAACACAATAAAGTCCTCTCATACATAACATAGAGGTACGATATCTCTGATCTGTATTGATTTAGTCGTATACATTGGATAAGGCGAACAATGATTCATGATGGAAATCACTTAAAACGAACAGCCAACATTCTTATTGGAGGTATTTGTATGTACAGGGCGATCCGAGGCGAGTACTCGGCCGTCTCTCGCTAGGGCTACAGTAACAGGGAGTTAACAGTGGATTGCACGGAACACCCTTTGCGGAGGCGGCACAGCACTGGCTTCGGAGCGCCGCCGAGGAGCGGATCGGCCACTGGTATACTGCAGTATTAAATTACAATATATATAGATCAAAAACTAGATTATTACCGTACTGCACTGTATTGTGTATTTTGTGCAGTAGGTGGGGGTAGGTAGCCGATCAGTCCGCAGCCGTTCCGCGGGCCTCCCCCGCCCCTCCCGGGTAACAAACATATAAACAATGCGGGAAGGCGACGGGACGAGCCCACCCACGGCGCCTCTCTTACTTTATATAATTAATAATAATATATCGTAATGACTAATGTAACATGAGGATCACCAAATTCGTATACCTTATTGCGAGAGGTGCTGGCGGGGTGGGATCGCACACGGCCCGGCGTCCGGACCGCGCGTCCATCCGAGTTGAGAACGCGGCTAACAGAACGACAATAACGAACAAATAACGTGTGGATGGACACGCGGGCCGTCGCTTGGTCTGGCAAGAGTACAGCTATGGATATAAATAATACATAATAATAATATCGTTTAGTTTAGTACATAGTATATCTCTATGGTTGGTTCAGCCTGCCTGACCTGAGACTTGCGACATTCTGTATACTTGTGTATGATATAGCCTAGCGCGTGAGACACACACATCTCATCTAGGTTCAAACTTACGTATATCGTATATCGGGACAAGGGTAATCGGGTCTTTTGAGAAATAGCAAAAAAATCACAACAGATATAACAACTATTATTTTACAACAGCACAACCTTTGAAATATTTTTTTGTACGTGAAGTACTTTTTGTGTGTATTTTTTATATAAATCTGTTCGGCTGGTGGAGGGCGACGCTTCCGGCTGCTCCGGGGCAAGGAAAGGCCAGAGGCGGCGCCGGTAACATCGAGGACCTAACTACGAGACCACATCACGTCATCAGTCATATCAGCATAATTAATACAAGGAGTCCGTCCGTCACTCCGACTGCCGGCTCGGCGCACCGTCTATTTTATGTTATGTACAAACTCGCACTCACGAGTGTCTAATACTTATTTGTACAAGTCCTTCCCGTTACTAAACACTGGGGCACTACATTTACACTTTGTACAAAGAATAATCACATTTAAGAGTTGCATATTTGAATGTCCGTCGTTGTATGCGTATGACCTGCAACAACAGAAAACAAAAAGAATTATCACACTCGGTCCCGCTTTTGAATGCGATGGGATGATATTGATCATCACAAGATTCTTGTACTCACCTCACAGATGATGTCCATAATACTCTGCGGGATAGTGCGCGTACTGGTTGTGGAAGGCCGGATCACCGGGAGGTCGATGCATCATCTGCTGGCCGTCCATCATGTAGCCCATGGTGCCATCGGGACTATACGCTCCGCTGGGACCTGCATGTGGAGAGAAAACTGCATCAGTCGGGTAAAGAGCTGCCCCGGGACCAACACGATAAGCTAAGACTACCCTGCACCGGCCAAGAATAAAACCGCCGCCGTTGCTGCATATATACGTCTCTTCTGCTCTCTACAGTGTGTGCTGTCAGTGATGGATAGCCGTGCGTAGGTCAATGGCTTCCGCTATTTCTCTTCGCCTGTCTCCAGCAGAAAACGGCGAATCGATACTATGCGGAGAGAGAGCTAATGGGCCCGCATCTCAATGCGTATGGAAACAAACCGGACAATGGCTAATGCGCTTAGGATATCTGACAGCCGTGATTAATGTGACCTCCCCCCATTCGCTCTTACATACGTATATGTCTCCAATAACCAGCTCCACGCACTCACATATCCACCCCCGAATATACGCATGAAACATTCTTTATTTCCTATACACATACAAAAAACGAAATATCACTTTAACCCTCACGCAAAAAAGCAAATAAATAAAATATCATGTTTCTTATTAATTTGTTTTTCCCTATACACTTCGGCCGGATGAAAATTTATTTGTATGCATCAACTATATATTATATAAAGTTCATTAGAAGTTATCGTAAGAGGCATGAAAGCCGCAGCACTGTATAATGATGAACGTATGGGCTGGCTGGGAGTTTCGCGGTGCAGAGTGATAATGCCGGGGCATGTACACGACTTTCCACTTACTACTCATATCGGCCGATACTACCTGGGATCGGCCCATAATAAAAAAACAAACGCGAGTCGATGAGAGTAGACCGACAGAGATAGAACGCTTATATGTGTAACAACTTTACGATTTTATTGAAATTCATTTACTGTGTATAATAATAAAGTAAACAAATACGAAAGATTAAACGGTGCAGGGTAAAAGTCTCGTCTTTTGCATTTAAATTCATATGAATATGGGTGCTGTTTCGATGTAAGAAACATAAAACTCACCTGCTCGGTTCGATTGGTCGATCATGGGCTGCACTATCCTCCGCCGCGCATTTATAAACCTGAAACAGAAAGCAACATTGTTTGAATGAGTAATTCCGCTATGGGGGGTTGTTAATGCATGCTGACACCGGAAATGATTGGGTTTTCTGCAAGACGCAACGAACCGATTGGCAATCGATGTAGGTTTATATTCACTTCCGCCTTTTATGAATAATACAGGGTTGCAACTGTAATCGGCGCTGTGGGAAGCTCGCTGTAATAGATAGGGGAAAATTGTACTGGAATGGTTAGATCCTTTCCCCAAATTCAGTCTAATTTTGTTTATACTGTAAGGGTGGACATATGCTCCACTGGTAGATTCATATTGAAGGAGCACTAATTAAAATGCAATAAAATACAATAACATTATCTGAAACAAATCCATATTTCCTATTCTACGAACATATGACGCAGGATATAAACAAGAGAGTAATTGCAACCTGAATCTGTTACAGCCTCGTAAAAATGGACGGCCTGTGCCTAGAAGCATTGGTAGCGGGTATAGCTGGCTGGCACGGGTGCAATAAATTTACCGTTTAATATCTCTCAACACATAAATGAGGTGCGGGGTCGCAAGCTGACGCGTTGACCCGACTGGCGACATCTGCCGTCAGCAATTACCACAGCCTCCCCGATCCCAGAAATCACGGTTCCTACAAATCCAGGCGATCGAGAGTTTTGTTTATTCCCGTCATTTTCTAGGTGGCCACAATCAAAACGGGGGAGAGGGTGCGATAATTAGTTGCCCTGATCTGGAACATATTGATTCGGCTTGCAAGTGCTGCCAAAACGACAGACGGGAGTTTCCCGCTGTTATTGTTCGTCGTGATAAACCCTTCACAGCTCAGGTTTCGCCATTCTTCATCCATTATTACAGGGTAATCCGGCCTAATGATCGCTACACCCCCGCCTAACGGTAAACAGTTGTTTCTACGCCGACACTTGCTCGGCCACTCTTCTCACCCTTTCCCTCCGATTACAAATAAACGACTGTTATTTCCATTTCTGTTCGCAATTATCGTTTCCGGATTAGGGCGCCGGGGAAATGTTTTACTCACCCCTTTCTACAAATGATAGATCGGAAGGGGTGGGATTTCATTCGAAACAATTTAAGGGGTTCATTATCCCCCCACTCTATCTAAAAATGTACACGTCTTATAACTAAGAGTGGGGATATAAAAGTACGTAAATTACATCTTGAGAATTACCCTCCACACATCCATACATCCAGCTGTTGCCTTAATTGCTGGACAGCACACGATCCCAATTGGACCATCGCCTCACTGACCACCACAATCACTCATTTATTGGCCACCTCATTCACAATTCACACGCAAACTTGAAATAAACTATACGCCGTAGCTGATGGAAAATGAACGACACAGAAATATCAAGCTGATATCAGAAAACTTTGATTATAATTGCGAAAAGTTTGACTCCGTTCCGAACTTCATTAAAGATCATCTTGCTTCCAACAATTTCAAATTAGTTTAGTACTTAAACTGGAAACCAACACTTTCATGACTAAAAAAAGGACTGGGATATGCACAAACTTCAGCAGCGATATCTTATCAAATTTCATTATTCTTGTGGATAATTCTTATCTAAATTCTGACAAAGTTATTATTTAATAGTATCACAATAACACGCTTCGTTATAATTATGAACTTTGTTGGTAATTTCCTAATTTTGTTGTTCATATATTATTTCATTGTTTTCTATGCGCGTTGTTGTATAATTATACAAGATTGGTAATTATAGCAGCGGGCGGCTCGGTATATCAGAATAGAGTCAGGTGCGATGCGGGGTTGCGATATACGGACGCGTGTTAATTTGAATCGGAGAGATTACGCACGTTCGAAGCGCGCGCTTCATTGGAAATCCTCGTGCGAGCTGCTGTATGGAAATGTTGGTCAAATATATCATTCCAGCTTGACAGTGCAATTCTCTTATCTGCGCGCCGCCGGCTCGCATCCCCGGGGTTGCTGAAAAACAGAAGCGGGGGCCGGGGTCCTGGGTTGGTTGAGGACGAAGAGGAGAGAAGAGAAGAGAAGTGGGCGAACGAGGGAACGGAGGACACGACCAAATTGCAAACAAAACAATTCGCTTACAGCAGTCAAGCCATTTCATGATCGAATGCTCTGTTTGATGAAACCTGAAACCGATTCCTTTACACCCCGTGCCGCTATCGATTATGCATATGCATTGTGGGTAGTTGTTTATTCTGTTGGCAATCGATAGTTGCTCAAGAATATACCTGCCTCGTAACTATTCAGCTGAATAGGCACTGACACGGTGCGGACGGCGCGTATGTTGTGTAATTGAATATTTCAGAAGAGTTACTTGATAAACGCTTAAACCTATTGTCCAACCACCTCTTTAATTAATGACATCAGGCTAGTGCTTGTACACACACATTGTGTGTTGCCGGCTGTGGGAAAACCGAGGTGACATTCTTTAGCCTCTTGGGCCTACGACGCATTCGCCACCATTAAAAAAGCGGGCCCAACAAATCACCGGCGCGGCATTAGCAGCGAGTAATGTCATCAGCGTGCGCCTTTGTTAGCCAAATAAAGCAGATAGCTTTCCGAATCTACACCGCTCCATACAATCCAAATTGCATCAGGGCTGGTGTTAATGGCCCTGTCGGAATAATGGATGGAATTGCATTAAAATGTGATCTGCATGGCGCATACATTCCGCGGCAAATGTAATTACCGGGCGTGGAAAAAGAAGTGGTGGTGGATATAGATGATGGTCGCGTGAGGAGTTCAATCTGGTCAATACATGTCAAGTATGACATTAGGCATTACAAGTGCGGTTGCGGTGACATGCGAACTAACTATTGCTGCCAGCACCGCTTCTACCCCGGCTTTATTTATTGCCGACACAGTCGCTTCTCACTTTTTCCCCATATTTCGGTACCCGTGCAGGTTGAGCATTATTTATGGCGCTTTTCCCACTTGGCGCTGTGCCGTATAAAGAACGTATCATACTGGATGGAGCCGTAATCCCGAAGCCGTGATGTATTGACGCCGCTCCAGCGCTCTGCAGGCAGCCGCGTTCTTTTCAATTTCCAGGTACAACACATCCAATTTCCCCGAAGCTTCGAAACGAAGGAGCGACGCTCACTTTCCACACAAACCGCGATGCTCCTAAATCAAAATCAAATGAATTCGGCGCGTGCGATTCCGGTGATTTCCTAAGAGATTTCCCAAGTTCATCGCTACCACCCCCACACAGCAGCAGCAGCAACAGATCTACAGGATAATCGCGACCCGTACTTAGTTAATGGATCGCGGATGTATAATTACAAGCACCTTAAGCACGCTCACGGGACGGACCGCAGACCCGCGGGTCGTTACCGTGTCGAAGGGTTGTAACGACATATAGAGCGCTGCATATCACGACCCCCATTTTCATTTCCTCCTGCGATAGTTCATTAAAAAGGTGTTTCGGAGGCCATTTGGTAAGCTATTAGGTGGGCCGATATTACTCCTCTGAGAGCCATTCGCCGACGGCGGCATCCGACGACAATGAAACTCGCTCGTAAATTGGTGGCGGAGAGAGCACCAGAGAGAAGCGGCGACCGGCGGCATCGGAATTAAGAAATTCGAGCGGGAGAGAGCGCGCGTCAATGCGGACTTGATAAGGGCTCCCCTCGCGAACCGACGACGATTTATCACCGAGGCCGCATTAACCCAGGTGAACCCCGCATACCCCTGCACACACTCACTCGCCGAGACAATGTCCCCGAGCGGTAATGGTATGGCGCTATGAAAAATGATGATGACATGGACTTGTGAAAACGGAACTCCCGCGGGATGCGTTTCTCTTCCAATGCATCTAGTTGCTCGCTGTTGCTGCCTGGCTACCGACGTTTCAGATTTTTGGTAATCACCGAATGCGTTGGCGACCATTTTCCGCGAAGGGCAGACAGTAATCGCCCTCTTCAGGCTCATAAACAGGGCCAAAATGACCGTTGAGACGCGGCGAGATGGCTCTTAATGGATTTCGGTCGAGGACATAGCTGCTGGACTGCTGCAACTTTAATGTTTGCCCTCGCGTACATAATACATTGACGCAATTACCAGGAGCAATTAGTACGCCGCCCCACGCACAAAAATACACGCTGCCATCGAACGTGATAAACTGTGTGCCAAACTAATGCTATTATAAAAATCAATGACAATTAACGCGTGCGCTGGAGTGCCATTTTCAGCCGTAATCTCATTTTCAGCCGGCATTGT
>JARJEC010163734.1:0-18537 GCA_030264575.1 Tachinus sp. AB-2021 | reverse complement strand
ATCGCCAAAAATATTTTGTATTGTTTGAGAAGAATGCCGAGTGGACCGGAAAACCAAAAAAAAAACAGTGATCAATAAAATCTCTACTTTTAAATAATTGCATACATTTTTTATATGATTAAGTAATATATTCTTTGATTATTTAATTAATCTTAAATATGCAGCAAAAATAAAAACATGAAAAATATCTTTTTTTTTTGGCTTTCTAGTCCACTCGGCACACCTCTCAAACACTACAGAAAAATTTTTTTTGATGAATTGACGATTCGATGAATTGGTCTTTCGAAGAATTGATTTTCGATGAACTACTGATCGTGAACAATTTCTTTTCCAATTTGTTTTATTATCTTTATCTAAACTGATTGCATGCATAGTGTACGTTTTAAATGTACAAAACGCTTAAATGTGCGTGTAGACATTTTTCATTACATACGTTTAAAATCGTAAAGGACACATGTTTATTTTTTAACAAACTGCATAATTGAATAGGCGCTATATTTGTTTTTTCTGCTATTTTTAATAAGACTAATGACCTGTTACATCTACCAGAACTGTGTTTTATTATTATATTACTTATTGTTTGTTTAACATCGTTCTAAATGTTAATTACGGGAGTTATATTGGATATTAAAATTTACTTTTTAGATGTTTTATTTTGTTTTTATTTTTTATCTTATTTATGTTTATGTTTACATGGAAGTACTTGTTTAGGTTATAGATTTCAATTTGTGTATTGGGTGATTTTACAGATTACCCAAAAAAATTTATAGGTCTCCTGGTTATGCTGTGTCAAAACAGTAAGCGGGCGAGCTTGTATTCTAATGGGAATATAATGCAATAGAATATCCTATGTAAAATATATCTCTAGTGTATGGGGTTAACATCGTATACTTCCATTGAGATTATACTACAAAGTAAACATCTTGCTTGGTAGTAGAACATGATATTTTATAGTGTTCTCCGTTTAAAACATTGTTACAACAATATTATATCACAATAAAGTAGCAATTGAATTGAAACGCTCATAGTTAACACAATTACAAAGTATTTTGAATTTTAATTCGATTAGAAAGCTTTCTTACCTAAAATATGTCATTGTATTATCGTTAATACAATGCTAAATATTGTGAACTATAATTTAAAGTTGCTTTTTAATTATAAATTAATTAGACGGCTGTGTCCTCAAGAGTAGAAGGGGATCAACTGCGTGTTGAAGCAACACATCTCATTCTCTTGAAGTAATAAGCAACCTACCTACCTGCAACATAAACTGCATAATTATTACATGACAATCAGCTTGTAATAACGATCTCTGCTAATAATGTACTTGTTGGATAATGGAAAACAAGGGAGGAATGAAATGCTACATCTAAACAGTGCTATACATTTACATGAATATAATTAGGAGGGGGGATTATTTGAAGTTATAATTATGAATTAATGTGTTGATTACGAGTGACTGCCAATCTCGGAAAACGTCTTGGAATACTCGGCTCGTTTTAAGTTTATTCAGATGTAGAATTATGGTATCAACACCATATATTAATGTATGTATAAAAGTCGAGTATTTCTTCTCATTAATGTTATTTTATATGATCGAAAAAATTAATTTAATTTAAATAAAATATACTAAAGACTCGTTAGCAGCTTATATCGAAAACTTAATGGAAAAATATTAGATTTTCGCAAATAATAGAAAATCACTATTTACTGCTTTTTTTCAATTACAAGTTCTTTAAGGCATTGTTAACATTCCTGACTTTTTTGCAACCATTTTTCTACATTTCACTTTTTCCCCATTGTTTGGATCGTTTGCTAATAATTACATCTAATTTCAAAGTATTTTTAAGTTCTTCCGATATTGTCACAAAAAAATCACGGCGTTTCACGATTTTTTAAAACCGGGTAATATTTTCTTCTAATTCCTAAATATTTTTATTCATTTTCTAATTTATACATCGGTTTTAACGTTTTGTTGATTTTTTTTACTTTTATTCGATTTTTTGACTCTTTTTAATTTTCTTGAAATTTGTCATATTTTTAAGATTCTCTAAATTTTATTAGACATTTTAATTTTTTATTCATTTACATTTTGTAGTATTAATGAATCACATTTTTTTGAATTTCTGGACTTTATTTTTCAAAATTTTTTTCCACTTTTTAACGTCTTTTATTGGCAATGTCTCATGAATATTTGAATATTTCTTAACAAATTGTTTATTTGGTTTTTAAAATCTTATTTCTTAAGTTTTAGCTTTTTTGCGATATTTTTTACAAGCTAAATATGGCCAACTATAATGTTTACATTTTGCAACATTTTTCCACATTTCTTAGGTTTTCTAGACAGCTTTTGAATATTTGACGACTTTTCTTTGAATTAACAAACAACGTTGGTTTTTTTCCGCATTTTGCAATGTTTATTAACATTTTTAAGGTTATTTGAAGTTTCTATACATCTCATATTTTGAAATCCTGCAACATTTAGCAATATTATTTTCTCTTCACCAATTGAGGAACCTACGTTCATTGTAACGGAACATATTGCGGAGATTTATGAAGGTGCAATATTGAAATTGAATAAGCTTTATTATTTAATTAACAATAATGAAAGGAAAACTAACTGTATGACAACTTATCGTAAAAAGTAAATTATGAGTTAGTTATTGAAATATAAATACTTTTCAAACAGCTTAATAAAATTTATACTGATATTAATAATTTTAATATATTGGTGCATGTTCCTTATTTCTATCTTTAGATATGCAATAAATACAATATATTATTATGTTAAGGACTGTATTTCAATTTTGAATTGTATTTCTCCTTACTCACCTACTTTCCGCTCTCCAGCTTTGTCTTCATTACAACTTTGAGCCTATGTCAAATATATGGCCGAGGCTATATTGCTTTAATTCCCATGCCGCACCTCAGTCAATATGTATCTATATTACTCATGGTGAAAATCTGTAAAATCTATTTCCATTATAATTTGACATGATATTAAATTGAAAAGAGAAATGTTTCAAGACATAGTTAATTGAATCGAAACACTGAAATCTCTTCAATATTTATGTTTATTTAATTGCCTTTGTTATTTTTGTGATTATTATTCAATTATTATCTAAAGCTTATAAGTATATAATTATAGCTCTAATTATAATAAATTAAAAAAATATAATATGGAATTAGAATATTATATATTGGCAATAAACAGCGGCGGTAATGTTTCCACTCCGGGGCTATATAATTGCCAAGCTATAAAAAATTATTATTTTTACTTTTATACAACTTGTTTATTTATTTGTATTTTATATTGGAGCTTATCTTGAATATTTACCTGGCGAATGCCTTTTACAGATCGTGTTGTGTCGACATCAACTTTAGTTTACAATTATTATATTTTTCTGTTCCGATAATAAGTAGTTTTGGTCCAGATTTTGAGCAAACAAACGCTTTTTTATTAAATTAACTGCTCAGGTTTTTTGAAAACATATTGCAATTTCCATTTCATTTGTGAATAGTTTGGTGACACAAAATCATCACTTCTATAAAACAGTAGAACAGTTTTATTTACTTATTTCTATGCGTTTGTGCTGTTGTCCCGATGTGGTGTGTTAAGCTTATCTAGTGGTTCTATAGTGCACTTTGAAGTTTTAAATTTTTGGCAGTTCAGGGGCTTTTGCCAAAGGATTATCTTCAGCTTTTCTTGGATTAGCATATGTTTGCCAAAGTTGGCTGTGCGCTATATATCTCTTATTCACGTAGCAGATGCTGCAGAGTCTCTATGTTCTTCAGCATTTGAGGACCAATGAATCATTTTGCATGCCTAATTTATGCATATGATTATTATGACACGACAACAGGGTTCTTAAATCAGTTCACTTTTGCAGTTTTGATGCAACGTCGTGGGCATTTTGTGTTGATTCTAGAATAATCTGATTTGATTTATTTTTGAATAGCTTTTAACAGATTATTGTGTTTTGTTGCAAGTTTGCTTTTCATCTCGTGTGGGTCTAGAACGTTTTTATTCCAATTAATGCCCCAGCTGTTCTCTCTTTAGCAAAATGATTTGCTTCAAGGATCCCTTTTACGACTTGTTTTTTGATTGCCTATGCAAGTCAAAAGTATTTTGATTTTTATTATTGACGATTGTGGAACCGATTGGTTATTAGACATGCCTGTAATCGGTCTGTTAGAATGGTGTCCTGAATTTTATCATGGCATACCTTAGTTATGATATGATTTAGTTTAACCTATCTACTGCACTTATACTTTTGTTTTCTAATCATACATCGGAATTGGACAATTGACATATTTTGTTTGTTTTGGTTGCCGGTACGGCAATTTTTTAATTATGTGGCTATATTTTAACCTATAATGAACGTATCCGTACTGAAAAAAATAAAAGATCAGTGATTAGTATAAAAAAAACCGGAAATAGACCAGACGTTAAATAAAACATAAAGCAAGCAAGCAAGATCATGCTTGTTTGTAGAGTATATTGGATATTTTTGATAGTATTCTTGTACCTTTATAGTTTTTACAAGGAAGGCATATAGCGACATACACCAATTATAATCTTACGAGTTCGGCATTTTATTGAGAACACCTTTGTAGTCAAAAGTGTCGACAACTACCGTCATAAGGTTTCAACCAAACTAAAAATATTTGGTAATATATGAAATATTTATATCTTGTCGCAACCTTATTTTCTACCCACTTGTTCGCATCCAACGTCTCCGTACCCTAATACTTAAGTTTTCGTGTTTATCAAAATAACTGTTCCACTTGTATTATACAAAACTATAATAAATATACAAGTGACATAGTGAAAAATATTTGTCATGTAGTTTATAAATCGTAACCTTAACAGTAAAATATTTTGAGCAGATATTATATATATATATATCCTGCCACAATTTAACACCGTACTTTAATCCTATTTGTAAAAATCTCGCCTGCAGTTGTGATTAAATATTCTTTCATTTTTCATCCTTTCGCACCCGAGCAGCATTACACTGTGTCATATCTCGTACGACCTGGCTGGCCGTCATCAAAACCACAAATATTTACACAATAAACATGCTCATAATTCATCCGGGGAGTGCTTTAAACGGCACACATACATGCCGCCCCTGCCCTAGATAACATCCTCCCTTTTGGCTTTAAACTAATATGTTCTCGAGAGATAAGGGCTCAAGCGGATCTCTCGTTCTCACTCGCTCGTCGGCAAGTCCATCTAACATTCGGTGACAACAAAATCTGGGCACAACCACCCACTAACCCCCAATCGTAAAATCAATATGTATGACCGGCAAATTGTGTCCGAGAGATGAGGACACGCCGCGTCGAATGAATAATAATTGACAATTTTCGATGAAACAACACGCTTTCATGAAAATTAAACATGCAAATTAACGAGGGCGTCATCAAGCGTGGGCTGTCATAATAATTTTTAGTTGTTGTTATCCACAAAATCTATTAAAATATAATGTCGATATTAACTTCACTTAAAAATTCGATCTTTGAATGTAGGCCAAGCTGAACGTCCATTTGATCCATTCATCGTTGTTTTTGATTTGCTTTGTGGAAATAGTAATAAATGCATTAGGGCTTTAATTGGACGGATAGTTTCCTTTGCCATGTAACAGTTTTAAACGGTGCTAAAACCTCCGACATTATGAGGGCGATTTAACCGAATTAGGGCGCCGATTAATGTGCGATTTATTCAAAACTAGGGGGCGAATAATCGATTCCGGGCACACCGGCGCATCCACCACCGCCACCGACTGTCTTATTCAACCTTGATGTTAGCGCCCTTTTATTTATTGTGATAAAACCAATTTATCATAATAAATAATTTAACAATGCAGTTTCTATACTGAGAGAGATAATTACATAAAAATATCTATTTTATTTCACCACATGTATATTAACGATTATATAAAATAATATTATTTTGTTTTCTAGAAAGACTAGAAACAACTAATAAAAAGAGATTTGTGCTTTTTTTAAATTTATATATTATATTCTTGAAAAATTTATATAAAACATAATTTAAAATATTTTTAGAAAAAAGTTGTTTTTGGATACTTAGAAAATATTGATAGACGCTATAGTTTATTTATATTTAAAAATTTAAAAAATGGCCATTTTGATTTTTTATAATTATTTAGACGGAAACAGCGTGGTTATTATACTATTATGGGGTTTGACTAATATATTGGATGGGATTGCCGGGATTGGGTGGGCGTATCAATAGTAAGGAACACATTCCTAGGATTATCTAATTTTGCTGCAATTGTGAGTATATGTTATACACGAGGAACAGGACACACATGTTAGCAGGATGTTAGCAGTTCTCTTTAACATTATTTAAAAAAGATTTTTTAAACAAAATAATTAATAAAAAACTGAAACAGGTTTAGTTTTTTTATTAAAAAACTATAGAATCTTCAGTTCATAATTTTTGTCAATTATATAAAATTGCTAATATTAGAACACATTTAATGTGAAAGTAGAGAATATTCTTACAAAGGGTGCGGCAACGAAACTTGCTTATTTGAAAGATTTTTTGTATTATAAATTACACTCTTGTTAATAGATGGAGTTAGTCTATTTATAAAGTTTTGACGACTTTTTTGAGCATAACGATGTGAATTCCGACTATTACTTGGCGAATATTCTCTTTTTAGTGGGCTAGGGTCGTTGGTCTATCAGTGTATACAACGAATTTCAGATATATCTATAAGAAAAAGCCATAAGGAAGGAATATATCAAGCGAGCGGCTCCTGCTATGGCTCTTCAAAGATATCAGGAGCCCAAGCTTAATCTTGCTGAAACTGTCGAACATTTATTGTTCAAGGCAGTGCAGAAAAGTTTCTTTTAGAAATTAGAATGAGTTGCAAGTTGACCTGTCCATGAGAACTCAGAATTGACTGTCTTAATGCATCGACAGTGTGTGTGCATTGGCAACCATTCTTCTTCTTTGCTCATTTCCAGTTGTGTCGAAGGTGCTGCTTACCCACAAAACAATTGATTGCCGACAAGGAACAAGACCTATAAAAGGAATATTGAAGTGCAAACAAAGTGTACGGCTACGATTGGCCGAAAATATGACAAACGCGCGTTTATAGTTTTGATTATGATAATAAACAAACTTTCCGATTCATTTGTTCGAATGGAACTATTCTTACCCTTGGAATACCCGATTACTTTTTACGCGCCGTTCTAAAGAGCAAATTAGCAAGTTTTGCTGCTGCATTCTTTATTGTTTTAATAAATACGGGTACTAACATTATTTGACTTTTATGTTATTTTCGTAAAATCAAAAGATACTATATCGTAACTGGTAAAACGGCAGTAAAATGTGATTTCAATGCAAATTCTAAATATTTTTTAATAAATGGTCTTTATTTAACTAAGCTTAAGTGTACAAATAAAATTAAATCTTAAAGCTTATTTTATAAAATAGTAAACCTCCTAATACCCTAATTTATGATTCATACCATCAATATACTATTTTAATCATAATTCATTTTGGATTGGATGTAAATTTCTGGAAAGTAAATAAAATGGGTTAGTCAGCAGGTTCGGTTTATAGGACAAGGTTGAGAGGCCGTGTATCGATTGAGCGCCCGTTAAGAAAGAATTGATTGTAAGAACACCCTCCGTTTCGTGTACTCTCTTTTCTGCTCCGTGTTTTCACTCCAACGATTGTTATGTCGATATCAGGACTCTCCTACAGGTCCTAGATGTCATCGTTACAAGTCTACTGAAGACTTCGCTCGAGTATGTAAATTCACCTTGGAGATATTAAATTTATGAGCAAAAGGCGCTTTCGATTCTCCAGGTGGCGTTTAACGTGGGATGTAATATTTAATGGACTCAGCTGGAGGGGTTGCCCGAGTAAATATTTGCAACTTTCTCAAATTAAGTGGAGGATACTTTAGATTTAAAAGAGCAATGTCAATTTGGATGCATTGAATTGAAATTAATTATTCTAATCTTATCGGGAATTTTCTATGACATAATTATAAAACTGGGCGTATTTTGTGCAAGGAACATCTTTGATATGCTGCAGTTATTTATCCTTTTATATTGAAGACATCTAATATTATAATGTTTATTGTTAATCATCTTAAAATTCAAGTTGCAATTACCCAAGAATTCTTTTATCTAATCTATGCAATTATTTTTGTTGTTGGTTAAATATTAAATAGCCGTTTTAATATCTCCACGGTAGAATATAATCAATATCTTAAAATACGATTATCTTAACGACGTGTTTTAGATTTTTAAAAGTGCGTCGTTAAGGAAAGGAAAAATAATAAGTTTTCCATAACGACATGTTTAATGATTTTCCGAAATGCGTTACTTTATAGTAACGCATTTCGGAAAATCATAAAGATTTGTAGTTAATATTCAAGCAACAAAAATTGATGATGACACTCGCGCGGAGAACGCATAAGTAGTGTGCAATTTCTTACGCTTGTATCAAATAGATATATTGACATTATATATTATATATTATATTATTAACATTATTGTTGATTCGTATTATAAATTAAACATTTTGTTTTCAGTTCGTTTAATTTACAATATGAATATAATTAATTTTCATTAGATTAAAAAGAAAACTATGATTGTTGATGATGTTGTCATTAATTTCTTTTATTTTTTTCAGGTGAGTACACTCGCAATCATACTCAATAATTCGGAGGGTGTAAGTATTTAAGTATTACAAAAAAGAGTTAACAATTATTGTTAACTACAATCAAAATTAGATAGAAATTTTAAGTAGTATCATCCAATACTATGTTGTTTACAAATTCTACGTGGTGGATTGTTTGTCTAACTCTAAATACTTTAAATAAACTTACATTTTATTTAATTTAAATCTAACCTCCTTCAAAAAAGACAATCTTTTTCTTTTTTGGAACTTTTGGTTGTTGTTTTTTTTTGAAACTGTGAGAACAATCTATTTATTATCATCTTAATACGCATATCATAGTACTCTTCCAAAGGTATACAGGATGTTCAGAAAGTCCCGCCCAAATATCTCGAGAAATACATATCAGATCGCAAAAACGTTAATTACGTTTTATTAATATTTCTTGTAAAAACTATTGAGTGAAATCGAGTTTAGTATCACTGGATAGTTTTTAAAAATAGTTATTTTTGTATTTAGTGTGCGCACTTAATACAATATAAGTGATTTTTTATGACGCCTGAGATTGTTAATTTTGGTCGAGACCGTGACAACAAATACAGTCAAATTTTACCATGAATTACAAATAAAGTTTTTTCTATAACAGCAAAAAAGATATTATGCAAATAAAATTGTAGAAATTAAATTAAAAAAAAACTATTAGAAACCATTTTTAAATAGTTATTTTTGTATTAAGTGTGCAAATTGAGTAATTTTTGTGGCGCGTGAGATTGTTAATTTTGGTCGAGACCGTCAGGCCAAGACAACATATACAATAGAGCGCGCCATTAAGCACAAATTTTGCCACAAATTGCAAAATGTTTTTCTACAACGGCAAAAAAGAAATGATAAAATTATAGAAATTAAATCAAAATATCACGTGGGTATTAAATAAATTTGTCATATAATACAACTGACATTGTCACTGCCAATGCTATTTTCTAAAAAAACATTTTTTCATTGATAACGGCGAAAAATTGTTTTCTCTCTTTTATCGGCGAAAAGGAGAATTTTTTCACGGTTATCACGAAAAGAAATTTTTTTACGGTTATCAGTGAATTTTTTTTTCTGTTATCGGTAAAATAACAAAATATTTTTTGCGGTGTAAATATACTGTAGTTTGCATATTGATGGAGATGCGTAAAATCTTCTTTTTTGACGTTTATAGAAAAAATATTCATAAAACGTTATTATATGATGTATTTTCTTGAAATATTGGACCCAGGCGGGACTTTCTGGACACCCTGTATATAATATATAAAGGTATATGCTGAATATTATACTTCGGACTACGGCAAGTAGTTTAGTAGTAAACGTGTGCGAACAAATAAATTTATTTGAGTGAATAGTAAATTGTTTATTGTTAACATGTTAGTTGTAAGTACGCCACTCATTACTATACTAATGTAGTCCTGACCGGTTTTAAGTCTTGGTCTATTAAAGTATTAATGAAAATGTGCACTTTCCAGTTGTAAATACTGGGTAGCGGAGATTAAATAAGCACATTTGTAAAAGCTGTGGTTTGCGGTGGATATGTGGGGAAGGTCATTCTGTTGTTCTGTAGTTGGAATTATGCGTTGGGACCTTCAAATCATTAGTGCTAGTACACATTGGGCGTTTGGCGTTGCGTTTAACGCGCGTTCAACGCTCGTTAGTAGCGTACGTATGTATTATTTATCGTTCGGTGAGCGTTTCTAGTAGGACGTGTGTGATTTAGTTCAAACATGGTTCATTTTGAACGTTAGAGTATGTACGGCTATACAGAACTCTTGGTCTATAGAGCGCACACTTCAAAACGCCTAGTTTGTACGTAGCCTTATGAATAAACATTTAAAATTCTATTCCTATAAGATAATGATTGCCGTTTCTTCGAAACTGATGCATGTTGGACATTCTTCAGGACGAATTTGATCATGATATCAGACGAAACATATTTTTATTTTTATGGTTATGTGAACAAACTATAAACATTTTTCCATGCACGAGTAGCTTCTTCACTCTTTACAGCCAAAAAGATACAGAGCTTTGACAAAACTTGAGATTATGGGAACTTTTATTGAGAGAGGGCAGACGGTGATGATGAACTTAGAATACTATGTAACTATGCATCGTGAATTTTTTATTTGCTATTTTGAGAAAAATCAATGGGACACTCAGAACATCATGTGGACGCAGTCATTGCTTATACTGCAAGAGTTTTAATGAATCTGGTCCGTGAAATATTTCATGCCTGATTTTTAGACATAGCAACGTTTTATGGTCCGTTTACCCGACCTCATTCTCTGCGATTTCTTCTTATGAGGCCACCTGAAATTAAAAGTGTATCTTTACAAACCACTCACTATTACACATTTAAAAGAAGCCACACGTCGTCAAATCGAAGCAATTCTATTTGAAATGTTAGGGTTAGAGGAACTTTGATGAATGTCTGCAGGAATTGGAGGACATTTATCCGACATTTTTTTCATAATTAATTGTGAATTTTTTCATCCCGATAACTCAAAAATTAAAAGTATGGTGTCCCTTTCATATGTTGTTATTTGGTTTCCGCCACCCTGTATTCACCGAATGTCTGAAATGACTAGAATTATTTATAACGCTGTTTTAGTAGTATGGATTTGAATTTGTTTTTTTGTACAAATACGTTGCTATATTGTTATCGCTGGTTAATATTTCTACATAGTCATATTTTGCACTGCTATCGAATATCCTATAACGTCTTTTGAATATAGTTACCATCTTAAATATTATACTTGATATATTAGTAGGTAGCGATAGTTTTAAAACTTACATAATAAGTAATAAACGATCTCTCAAGAGAACTAAAAATTATTGTTTTACGAATAATTAATTTTTTTAAACAAATATAAAGCTTATATTTACATTATTATATTAGACATAACATCAAATGTATATTATATGGTCAACAACGTTTTGCTGCTGATGGTTAAGTTTTGGACTGGAGACCCAGATTTTTGTTTGAGCGCTTGAATAGTCTTAGAGTGGTTTGCATAGATCTTAATATTAAAGAAAATTGGAGCGTGAATTGGAGCAAAGTTAAATTGGTTTTCCGTTTCCTTCTAAAACGAGGGATGACATAACCAGGAAACTTTGTTTATTATAATGTCTGTTTTTGCGTGCATTGTGGTACTTTGCGCTAACTCCTCGGATATGTCGATTATATACAATTCCTAAAAAGTTGATCAATATGCCACGGTAATGGTCGAGATTGACAATAACGGAGACCTCTTTATCATTTTAGAAAGAGTATGGTCTAATGCCCACATAACACATCTGCCTGCACATTTGAAAATTTGGTTTGTTAACGCAGTTGTTGAGGCTCGGATAATTTTGTTATAAAAATCATCATTAACTTATTTCAAGATCCAGCCAGCGAAGTTTTTTTCTTCTAACTAGGGTTTCCGCAATACCCCGGTTTATTGTGCAAAAACCGAAACCGAAAAACCACTGTAAACATTTTTTTAACCCTAATTATCAAGATTTATTGTTTGATTGACAATGTTAGTATCATAATATATTAAAATTGATCATTTTGATACATCGTGCCCATCCATACCTGCCAAGAGTTAATACTATTTCAATTTTGTTGTTTATTTGATTTATACATAGAATTTATTTATGAAGTGGTAAAAAGAATAAAATATGAAATGAAATGAATTTTTACTCTGTCACATTATATTCAATGTATCATTATATAAGAATGGTTTAATTATAGTTATTGTGTAAATCATATCAAGATAACTGCAACTCCATTTTGACAAATTTTCAGCTACAGAAAAAAACTGACAATCAAAATATATATATATTTGATTTTTTTAGAATAATTTTTATTTAATATTTTAAGAGTTTCAATGCATAAAGATATGCAAAATAGACAAAATTACATTTTTATTTGTGTTTTGTTTAATTCTTATACAAATGTCTAAATTCTAAAAAACCGAAAATCGCAGTTTTTAATTTTGAAAAACTGTAAACCGAGGTTTTAAAAGAATTCGGTTTTTCAGAAACTTTACTTCTAACAAATATTACAATGTATGCTTTTATGACAGTACAACTCTGTACAGTAAAAATTGTACGGTTTTTGAAAGTATCGACATTATAGCCCATTTTTTCTTCTACTGTGTCTGACTTTTTGCTACACGCTGCACGTGTGACATGTGTGAGTGTTATGTTGCGTCTCCTCATTGAATACTTAATATATGCTACTCGCAATCCGATCTTTTTTGGTTGCAAAGTTGCAGTGTGATTTAGCACTAAAAGCTGGGTTACCTATTTTTTAGCTTTATATTGCTTGTCGCATAATGCCCAAGTTTTACCATGTCTTTTGAATCACCTTGTATATTGGATATAATAACAACAAACTAGTCTGTTTTAGTACGTATCTTGGCACATTTTACGTAGTTACTCCACACTATTAACTCTAATAGAATTTATTAATAATTTAAAAAATTATCTACTTTAATATACGGTTTTATACAGGGTGGATAATTAAATATGACCAACACTGTATTTCTATAAAACTTCATATGGTGATAAGTTTTCAATATAATTGAATGAAATTGTGCTATAGATAATTCTATCTTTATGGTTATTGAATTGAGCACCCTGTGTATTTAATTAGTTTTAGATTTTTCTTAGAATATTGGAACAAAAATCCATAGTCAACTTCAGTTTATTATAAGATAAAAGTTGTTTTATTTGGAAATTTAACACATTCTCCTCAAAAATAAAAACAAAGATAAGAAATTGATTTTATTTTATTTTAATATCTACTGAAAAATATATTGAGAACCTTTATGATTATTATGTGTAAATGTATAAGTATTGATTTCTTTAGTATCATTTCAGTGGTTTCATGAGTATAATATCGATTGAGCGTTCTAGTTTGTCATAATTCTCTATTAATTATTTTTATCGATTATTTGCACTTTTCAGTTACATGTTCATATTAGATTTTGTTATTAAAATTTGTAAAATACATGAAAAGAAAATAAAATAAATAAAGGTTACTTCATTTACATTTAACTAAATATTTTATGACCACTCAATATTCTAAGGCGATATGTTAAAAAATGCAACCTGTGGAGCTAATATAGTATTCTTGACACGGATGATGAGAATAATAGAGATGTATGTATAAATCGATTCTACTTTTGTTCGGCTGACATGTTGTAGTTTTGTATATTATATTACACGTATGTATTGATCTCTCCAACTTTCGTACTCTATTTAAATGGTAATATGCTTTTATAAAGATTATAATAAAATTGTATATTTTACCATGGTAAGAAAATGTTACTGTGTACATTTACAAGATATTGTAACCCAAAATACAAAAACAAAAGTAAAACTATTATAGTATTTATGAAGAAAAGTTCTTCTTTTATTTCTGATATACAATAAAAAGTAATGTATAAAATTTGTTATATATGGTTTTTTCAAACAATTAATGTCACTCTAGATATCGCAGTCAAATTTCTAGAGTAACAGGCTTTTAACGCAACATACACATATCTACATAAACAACGCTGAAGGATCACGAGGTTTATGGTCAGTTGAGTAAAATACGACAAATACAAATACATAATACAAAAACTTAAAATAAAAGATAGATAGTTATGGCCAAATAAGTTTGACCTAAATATACATAATTAGTTCCATAAGTAATGGGAGTTCTAATAACCGAGGTAGCTTATTCTGTAAGAACGACAAATAAGCTTTGCCATTTAGTTTGTCTAAATGGAAAATTTTCAAAAAGTTTTTTAAACGAAAGTTTCTGAAATATAAATAAACATCCTGCACATTTTATAATTTTTTTTAATTTAAAATGTTTTTCTAAGATTCTTTTGCAGAATATTCGTGAACTTGAAATTAACTGTGTTTTCTCACATACATACAAATAAATTTCTGTTTCTAGTGTTTTAATTTTCAGTAATCTTTTTTTTACGAAATGTAATAATAACACGTCGATTTCTAAATGAAGACAATTTTTTATGAACTTAATTTTTTATATATGCATTTTTTCGTATTTATTTTATGCAGAAGTCAAAACTGCACTACGCACAATACTTTAAATTTTATGCAATTACTTTTCGAACGCATCGTGTAATATAATAATAATTTTATTCAAACAACATTGTAACTATTTCTATTTCTTGCAGTAATTTACACTATACGACCAGTTTTTCAAGTGTAAAAAAACTGGAGCATAACTTTCTTCCAACTCTTAGTAAATTAATATGCTTTCACGTCTGTGGAAGCCGTGATCGTCTAGTGGTTAGGACCCTACGTTGTGGCCGTAGTAACCCAGGTTCGAATCCTGGTCACGGCAATGTGTTAAAGCATTGTCACGGAACAGACTTTTTTAAATTTAATAAAATATAAATTTAGTGTGAATCTTGAATTTTAAATAAATTTTATAATGCTTTTATAATAAAACTGTTCTGTATGAAAATAAAATATAATTATTTTATTGGATACTTAAATACATCAATGATTTAAGTGTTGTCTGTTATATCGGTTTTCTATCAAACAGACAAAACAGCAAGTCGAAGAAAAAAGCAACATATTAGCAACTTTTTAAAATCTCATGTGTTTTCTAACTGTTGGAATTATGCTTTTTTCTCTCCCGATCGGAAGCGGTAACATCAAAAAGTTTCTGTATGTTTTGCAACTTGGTCTGTTTGGTGGAAACAAACGAGTTGTATTTTTGTTTTGAGTATTTTGTGGATTCTTCGAACAAATTGATTGCTAAGTAAATGTTGGTCCAGTTGAAATTGACTGCAAACAATAGCACAACGGCAACAAAACTCTGTCTGCTCGGAAATACGAGTTTTGTCTTTGTTTTAGAGTTTTTTTAAAACATCAACTCAACTCAGTCTGGTGAAAACTCGGCAATATGTTGCTATACAGATACCATTGGCCATTGGGAAATAATCAATGGCGCTCTAGATATGTGAGTAACAAACCTTAACTAAACACACACATACCTACATAAACATGAACGAAGAACCTCGAGGTCGATGGCCAGTTGCGTAGATCTCAATAAATACCAATACTAGTACTATTATTGATAACTATATATTGGAAAAGGAAAAATATTTAGATAGTTATAGTATAAATACTGATAAATATTACAAAGATATTGCAAAATGTTGTGGAATCTGTTGAGTATCAAGATGTTTTTCAAATGGTGTCTGAACACAAAATTATACCTAGAATTTTAGTTGTTTGCTTGCCAAATCTTCCGTATTTGTTTTTCTTGTACAATAAATTTTATATAATCGTTGTGTGCCAATTTATGCATATTTAATTTTAATAATATAGTAGTAGTATTTGCATTTATTGGGTTTTGTCCAACTGGCCACCGACTTCGAGGTCGTTCTGCTGTGTTCATGCTGGTTAAGTGTGTGGGTGTATGTGTTGAGTTAAGGTTTGTTAGTCTAGCAAAGAGTATTTCGTCCGTGGCGAATACAACATTTTTTACAAGGCAGCAGTTTAACATTTAATTTATTTGTGTGGTGTGTTATGTAACAACAGTGACAATGCCAATTTTGTAATGTCAAATACTTTTCAGCCGCTATATGCGGCCAGAAAGGGTGTAGTAGTAGGGAACTGTAATTTCCAGTTCCAGTAATTGTAAACGACAACTTCTGGATCTAAGTGCGAACAGAAACATTGATTATCAGATATAACCGTATAAAATAGTATTTTGTACAACAAGGGTGGATATTATGCCCATATTGCACTTGGACGAGTTACGTGTTTTACGATTATTGAATTTTTGAAACTTTTCTAGCAATTTTTATTATAATATTATGTACTTCGTATTTATTTTCTTGATTAAATTAGATATTGGACGATTAGCAAAACTTCACATATAATGTCAATCATCCCCACAAGAACTATAAATTTAAAAAAAATTATGTACTTTATACATATAATAGTAGTATCTATATTTGTTGGGTTTTGTGCAACTTTTTTTTTAGGTCTCTCAATGGCGAATGGTATCTGTAGGCCGGGCTATGCGGTTACCTATCTGAGTTCTGACCGCGCTTAACTTTGTTTAACTATTGCAAATATTTGCAATCGGCTGCATTTAATATGCTAGCTCGGCGGTTTTGTATATTTATACTAGATTAGTTTTTCTACTTTGTCCAATCTCAGATATAATATTGGCCATAGTATATTTTCACATTATAATTAAGAAAATAGCAGAAATGACTTTAAATGATGCTTAACTGTCTACTTGTTTCGAATGTTATTAATATCATAAGATATGTAATAAAGTATACATATGTATTATGAAATTTTACTGTCATAATACACACGACAATATAAAATGATATCAATACATCGATAATGATAAGATAAACTTAATTATACCTGGAAATTCTGTGTCGATGCTTTCAATGCCGTGTACATCTGGAATAGATTACTTCATTTCTTTTCAAACAACGTAACTGCAAAAATTAATAATAGGCTGTTTACGGTTTTATAAATTTATTACAACACCCATTTTATGAAAATGGATCGTTTATTTTATTTTCAACCATATATGTAATAACAGTATTACTGATTGTTATAAGTTTGAAAATAGAGGTTTAGTAACTGTTACTTTCCACCCAGATGGAAAATGAGTTCTTTCCACATAAGTGGAAGTTAGCAAATATTAGCTTTTTATAAAAAAGAGTATTGTTGCATTGAAGTTCTAGCAGAGATAGAAATATTTCGATTTATAGTTCCTCGGATCTGCAGGCATCTGACACTCCAATTATTAGAGCAACCTAAAAATATACAAATTTAGAATTATGGTTTTAAAAATCATTTGTATTTACTTTTTGCAGAAGAAAATCTTTGATAGCTTATAGCAGCCGTAAAGTAGGTGTGCAAGTAAACTCAGTATTATGAATTAGTATCCTTCATTTTCAACACTTTTAAATTTGCTATCACAAATTACAAAAAGCAACTTGTTTATTATATTTGCTGTCAACTTGATTTTTTCATAATTTTAATAATTTCAATTTTTGTGTTGGTTGAACACAAAATGGTTGAAAATAAACCAGTATACAAACCTTAGTGGAAAGTTTCATTTCTGTCTCGAGCTTTCTTAGGTCTTCTTCTTAACTCTTGACAGAAATGAAATTCTTTCCACCTTGGCGTGTAATGTACAATTGATAAAACGTGGTAAGCTTTTTATCTATAATGTAAGTTTACAACTTTTTATTAAAATAAACTACAAGATATAACAATTCCATTTTCATAAAATTTGATGTTTCTATTTGGGGGGTTTCGGCGTTTTGCCTAAACACCAACGGTATAAATACTATCTAAGCAAAAAACACAAAACAACAACTTTATAAATTGCAATAACATTGCAAGCTAGTAGATTTATAGAAATTTAGTTATTATATTTTTGCTGATGATGGTGCACATCGCAGTTGAGAAAATTTATGTTTTATTTTTATAGTTAATCAGGAAAACGTTGTCCAGAAATAGTCTTTTTATTGAAGTTTCAAGTTTAATGTTTGTCGAAGATTCTATCAACAAGAGTCTTGAGATTTTAAAAGATTGTAAATCACTAAATCACCATTTTCTCCAACTTTTCTATTACTACCTTGTGCATTACTTTCCATTTTTTCTTACCGTCTAGGATTCCAGGGGTTCCAGTTTTGATTTTTGGGGATCAATAATTTTTTTAATAAAAATTGTAATAACAGTTTTACTTCTGCTGTAAGCACACTTTACATCTTTACTTACCAACAATTCGAAATTGAGATTTCAACGAAAATATACGTCAAAGTCTT
>JARJEC010163688.1:0-12378 GCA_030264575.1 Tachinus sp. AB-2021 | reverse complement strand
AACGTCAGCTCTTTTGGAATAATTTAGTATCGAACTTAATTTATAGAAGTAGATCATTATTGAAAACTAGTTACTTTTTAAATCAAGAATAATTATTTTAGAGCTTATTCTAAACCCTAACAAAAAAAATAATCAAACAATTTCATTGTAAAGATATAAAAAAAACGGTGACCTGAATCTGAAATCTATTCAAATAAATTTTATCCGATTAACAATTTTGAATTGTGAAACGTAACTCGAGCAAACCAAAGACAAATCAAGATGCAACGTCCTCGCACAATTGACTTCCCCCATGCCATCCGTGATTAATTTAATCGAATAACGACATCGGGGCATTCCTCATCATGATAATTCCCCTCTTGCGCCGCCAACACCGCTCGATCCGCTTCGTTGGACGCACAAAGAAAGAAAAAAAATTGAATAATACGAACGGAATGAGATAATAAATTATTAACGTGTCAACACTGATGACAACTCGCGATGCCAGTAGTTTAAAACAAAACGCGAAGATTTATGAAGGTTTCCTCGAACGGTTCTAAATCAAAAAAAGATGATTACTTAATGAATTAAGATGTAATCGGTTATTTATGTCATCAATTGAGGGAGAAAAATATCCAAATTATTATATTAACACAAAAATATTTTATTAAATAGCTAAAATCTGCAATGAAATTATTTTTAAGTTATACTAAAATTAAATTCTGTTCTCAAAAAGTGCATCATAATTTGTAGGGTGCAATTCCCCGCTGGAATGAAAGTAGTTGTAAAAATATGTTAATACTCTTATTTATAATGTCCCGAGCGAAATTGTGTTAGGGGTGCCGGTGGATCGGATCCGTGGGGTGACATTATGCCAACTGTGTCATGGGGTTGAGTGATGGTTCTGTTCTGATCCCATGACGACGATTTCACTGATTGTGTCAGTCGTGGTTTAACAATGCCTTTTGTCAAAATAGCGAATGGGGTGGTGGATGAGCGCATATTGATACATACTTGATTAACTAATATCGGAATTGATTAATGGACATTGTAAATTTTTTTATTTTATTGACAATATTATTGCTTTTTTGTTATTCATTAATAATTCTATTTTATTGTTTTTATTGAATGGTGGTAACCTTTACTCTTTGTGATTTTTCTTAGCTGGTCATCATGATACGGTGATATAAACAAATATGAAACCTTTAATTTATTGTACAGGTTAGTTTCGATAAATGATCATTTCCGATTTTACAAAGTAAGATTTGGGGAATCTTTTCTTAAGTTAAAAACAAATTATTAAAAACGAACATCGGTTTATTGACATTTTAAAGATAATCATTTTTCGAATCGAGACGGAGACACCGTCTGTAAAATAAATAAAATAGAATTATTAATAAATAACATAAACCAATTCTGTAAAATCGAACAAGACAATACGACAAATATTATTTAAATCAATTATTAATTAATATATTAGATCGACCTGCATTTAAAACTATAATTAATACCTGCAAAAATGTTATTGTTGATGCAAACTAATTAATGAATCAAAATCCACAGCAATATCAATTTAAATTCAACTTTAAATTGCATTTATTGTTTGCCGTCGAAACGAAATGCGGAAAATACGTGTTAATCAATATTTAAACAAATCCCATGCAATAATTTTACAAATTTTATTTCATTTTTATTCTCAATAAACCTCAACAGGCAATAAATAAATGTTGAATTTTAATATTTAACAAATTTTATTTATGTGCATTTGGCAACCCTGGCTCTCTCAGTAATTGACTCCAAGCGTGCTGGTATCTATTGCTTGTCGGGAATTTAGCGAAAATGTTGTTAATAACGTGTAATGGACTACGGAAATGTGTGAAAACTACTGGTGTTAATGCTAAAGTTTGCCATTGTAATTGTGCTTTGGTTGGAATAGATCGCGCTGCGGGAATATTTGCATATTTCGCCTGCTGCCGGGATCTGCGTACGAGTCATCATGAGGTATAGTTATACACACACATGTTAGTTTATCTAGGAATGTATTTATAATGGTAAATGATATCATTTGCAATTGATTTCATGTTAATAATAATGTTTTTTTTTATTAATAAGCATTTTAATTATAAAATACAAAAATGATTTTATGCGAATTGTACAGATTGTTTTGTCGGCTGTTTTATTCGTTGACAGGCACTACTTCTTAAATAATTGACTGGTAATGGCCGCTAACTTAACGATTTTTAAATTAATTAAATTACAGTTTCACAAAAACCAGAACCTTACAAACAAATTTCTGTACTAACCTAGCCTTTTTCCTGGACGTTGGGCTGGCGGGGTGGGGGGGACTGCATTACACATTTTCCGTTTTATAAGTGGGTCTGTGGAATTGGCTAATATGCTCCGAGCCCACTAATTCTCTACTTTTTTCTACGCAAGTATGTCCGGATTGCGTCTCTGAATTCTTCAATCAAATTGCTATCTGTTTTTCTTATTCGTTGTCAGTTTAGTAGCGAAGCAAGACCCTCTTGGACTGCGAGGCAAAACAATTATCTGGACCCCCCACCCCCACTTACTTCAGTAGGAGTCAATTTATTGTGATGAACTTCTTTCTGACTTTTACCTGTATAATGATTGTGATCAACTTTTTTCGGACTTTTGTTTAAACTATTTCACAATTATTGTGATGATTTCTTCCCATATAAAGATTGTGATTATAGTTATTGACTCTTTATTGGACTCTTTGTTTGTACTTTTTATTTTACAATTATTGTGATTACTCTTTTTTTTTTTTTTGACAATTATTTGGGTGATCTTTTTTGGAACTTTTTTCACGTAGAATTATTGTGCTGATCCTTTTTTAGACTTTCCTGTATTGTGATGACCTATTTTTGGACTTTTTTGATTCTTTGGACTTTTTTTGTATAAAGGTTGTGATGATTTTTTTGGACTTTTGCCTATGCATTTATTGTGATGACCTTTTTTTTGACTTTTTCTTGTAGAATAATTGAGATGACTCTTTTTGGGACTTTTTCCCGTATAATTTTTTTCAACTTTTTCCGTACAATTATTGTGATGAATCTTATTTTTGAACTTTTCGTATAATTATTATGATGACCTTTTTTGGACTTTTCCCGTGTAATGATTGTGACGACTTTTTTTAGACTTCTTTCCGTATAATTATTCTAAAGGCCCTGTTTGGATTCTTTGTTCGGATTTTTTCAGTATAAAGATTGTGATAACTTTTTTTGGACTGTTTTTTATTCAATTATTTTGATGACCTTTTTATACTTTTTTACAATAAAAATCAATTTTTCAGCAGAATCTTGAGTAAATGTACAAATGGGGCAAAAAATGTTAACAAATTAACCTACCTAGATATTGTAAAATATTTTCGACATTTTACCAACAAATATGTAGCAAAACCAATGACAAAAAAAAGATTTATTTGAAGAATGCTTCTTAAAAATTATAAAATTTTGAAGTTTTGTCCAAAGTTTCCGAATGTTAAAAAAACCGGTTGCAAAATTGTAGAAAATGTTTCTAAAAAGACTCGCAATAAAATGGTAAGAAATATTTCTGAAACAATTTGAAAAATTTCTCTGAATGTTTAGATCTGTTGAAAGTTCTAGAAACATTGAAAAAAATCCTAAAAGTGTTATAAATTGAAAAAAAAAAACAAATATTTACATTGAAATGAAGAGATCGCGTTACAATAAAAATCAATTTTTTTAGCAGAATGTTGAGAAAATGTACAAATATGGTAAAAAATGTTTACATAAATTAACCTACCTAGATATTGTAAAATATTTTCGACATTTTACTAGTAAATATGTAGCAAAACCAATGAAAGAAAAAGATTTAGTTGAAGAATGCTTCTTAAAAATTATAATAAAATGTTTGGTCCAAATGCTTCAAAATGTTAAAAAGCGGTCGCAAAATTGTAGAAAAAATTTCTAAAAAAACTCGAAATAAAATAAAATGGTAAGAAATATTTCTAAAACATTTTGAAAAATTTCTCTCTATGTTTAGATCTGCTAAATTTCTGAAATGTGGAGATTGCAGAATGTTTGTGAAATTCAGAAAATTTTAAACACATTTTAAAAAACCCGCTAGAATATTATAAAATGACAAGAGAAAATTTGAAAAAGAACGCAGAAAAATATAGTAAAATAAAATTTTGCAAAAAATTTTAAAATGTTGATAAATTTTTTGCTCTTGCAACTTTTATGAATTTTTTGCAACATTTTATTTTACAATATTTTGCTGTCTTCTTTTTCAATTTTTTTTTTCATATTAAGAAGAACATACGATAAATGTCTCAAAGTTTAATTAACTATAAAATTATAAAAATTATAATGGAGTAATGGCGTACTAATTATTAATTATAATATTCTAATTTAAAAAAACGTTAAATGTGTAAAACCATTTACGATTGTTGTTAATTGTGGAGAAATGTTGACCAAATGAAATATGTTGAGAAATTGCCAAAGAAGTTTGCAAAAAATCAAACAATATTGCAAAATGTTAAGAAAACGCTACAATCTTAAAAAGCTAAAATTTTGTTTAAATATCAAAATATAAAAATCTCTTAAAATTTAATCAAACTTAAGAATCATTTTTATTCGTCTATTTTTAGAGCTGTGTATAAAGTAATAAATTACCGCAAAATATAAGTGAGAATATTGTTGTAAAAGTCAAAAATGTAAAAACAAATATTTTCAAAACATGGTATTTCAATTATAATTCATTTGTTTATCATTTAATAAGAAATAGTTTTTATGATATATATAAAAAATAAAATTGAATATTATTAATATAGTATAATGTAAATATACTTAAGAAAACAAAATGCTTGTATTAAATCCTGTATGTTTCCAAAAATAAATATTTCCTCATGCAAAATGTTACAACAAGACGCCCATCAAGTTATCCAAACATCATCCGTGTTCCTTCCGGAATACATACAACAATATAAGGATATCTTCTAAAGTTAAATCGAAAAGCCCGGGCAAAGTTTACACCTCCCCATCTCAATAAATATTTGCCGTTCCATGAGAGGGGATATAGGGGGTGGTAATAAAATAAGATATATACTCCGTTGCGAAACTTTTCCTTAAATATTCAACGAAGCCGGAGATGTCAAAGGGTATCGGAAAGTTTCGTACATGTAGATGTGCGTGACCGTCCCTTCCGCGACCGCCCCTTCACTGTCCGCCGCCGATGATATATTGAATGACCAAAAACGTTGGTGCTGACCATGCATAGCGTCCGACATTTACTGTTATGACTTCATAAAATTGATTTTACTATCTGGTAAATGTTATTGTGGAATGAGAGGCGACTTAATTTCATTGCTGTGTTTTTCGTTTCCCTTTTCTATATTACTGCGACCGCAGAATTTAATACCTCGGTATTGCGTTACTTTGTGTAATTGGATAACATATTGGGTTTGATTAAGTTTTGTTATCGATTATAACAAAATATTTCTTCCAAATATAATAAACACCAAACATAAAACATAATTTATAATTTTAACAGAATTAACTGAAATAGAATAGAATAGAATAGAATAAATGTATCGTTAGAAGTGCTCAGGAAGCTAACAACGTATATAATATAATAAGTTTGAGAAAGATTAGAGAAAATAAAAGGATAGCATTATAGGAGGTATGTAACATTCCATAGAAGTTTTAACAAGTGTCTGAAGCGATTTTACATTGGAAATGACGAAAAATGGTCATAAGGCAAACAAAAAACACTGCATAACACTCCATGTTCGCATAACAAGAAAATGAGGTTTTTAAGACAGTTTAAGAAGATGCTAGGATAACCAACAACGCTGAGCAACATGGACGAGAAGTGCTAGAAAGCAACAAGAAATGGGACACTGCTGACATCGGCCTAAAGGTGACCTGCATTGAATAGAATATGATATAGTAAAAACTACATTTAAATAGATCGATTACTATCAAGTCCAACAGTCAAGCAACACTAAAGGCGTTAGTAATAAAATCCAAATTAGTTCTGGTTTACATAGACAATCTAGTGACATTGGCTATAACAGAGTACAACCTGATTTCTGCACCAAGGGACCAAAGAAACAAGGCATTAAAGGAAACTTAATGACCAGTTTACAAAAAAAAGAACTGAGATATTTATTGCATTCTCCAAGAAACCTGAAAAGAAATAATCCTAAACAGACTTGCATCGGAAGGAATTAATTACAAAAAGTTATTCTTATCAAGATCAACATCAGTTGCGGAGAAGATTATGAGCACGAAAGCCGTACAAGGGATAGAGCTTCAGAAGGCAGAGAGAACTGACACGGTGGCTTAGGTATAATATGTCAATTCGGGGCAAAGCCCCGGGGCCCTACAACTTTAAGGGTCCCTAAAAATAATTATACGAGAAAAAGTAAAAAAGGGTCATCACAATAATTATAGAGGAGAAAATAAAAATCATTACAATCATTATACGAAATAAAAATCCAAAAAGGGCCATGACAATAATTTACAGGAAAAAGTCCAAAAAAGTTCATCACAATAATTCTAGTACGAGCAAAACTACTAAACAAAGAGTGCAAAAAAGGTCATCACAATCTTTATACGAGAAAAAATCCAATAAAAAGTTCATCACAATAATTGTATGGGAAAAAGTCCAAACAAGGAGTCCTAAAAACCGCCCAAAAGGTCATCACAATAAATATACGGGTGAATATCCAAAAAAAGATCACAACAATCATTATATGGGATAAATCCAAAAAAGTCCAAAAAATCACAACTATACGGTAATTACAATACGGGACAAAATCCAAATAAGCGACATCACAATATTTGTACGTGATAAGGTAAAAGAAGACCATCACAATAATTATACGGGAAAATGTCCCAAAAAAAATTATTCCAATAATTATAGTACAGGAAAAAGTACAAGAAAAAGTTCAAAAAAGGTTATCACAATAATTGTACTGGCAAAAGTTCAATAAAAGGGACCACAATCTTTATATGAGAAAAAGTCCAAACAAAGAGTCCAAAAAGGGTCTTCACAATAATTATACGGGAAAAAGTCCCAAAAAAGTCATCTCAATAATTATACAAAATATCCAAAAAGTCATCACAATAAATGTACGGACAAAAGTCCAAAAAAGTCAAAACAAAATATCCAAGAAAAGTCCCAAAATAGGATAATAATAATTGTGATGATTCTTTTTTTTTCTTTTTCCTGTACAATTATATGGAAAAAAGTCTGAACAAACAATCCAAACAGAGTTTTCATAATAATTATACGGAAAAAGTCTAAAAAAAATCGTCACAATCATTACACTGGAAAAAGTTCAAAAAAGGTCATCACAATGATTATCCAAAAAATAATATAATTGTACGGAAAAAGTAGAAAAAAAAAGATCATCACAATAATTATTCGGTAAAAAGTCCCAAAAAAGGGTAATCCCAATAATTGTACAGGAAAAAGTAAAACAAGAGGCATCATAGTACGGGCAGAAGTCCAAAGAGTTCAAATGAGGGTCTTTACAATAATTATAATCACAATGTTTATATCGGAAAAAACAATTTTAAATAAGTCATCACTATAATTATAGGGTAGAAATTTTTTTCAAAAATTATTAGAATCATTATACGGAAAAGTGTAAAACGGAACCATCTCAATAATTGTACAGGAAAAAGTTAAAAAAGGTCGTGATAATTATTGGGAAAAAAATTAAAAAAGATATTACAATCATTATACGGCAAAAAAACCAAAAAAAAAAAACCATTACAATAATTGTACAGGAAAAAATTTAAAAAAGGTCATCACAATAATTGTACGAACAAAAGTACTAAACAATGAGTCCAAAAAAGGTCACCACAATCTTTATACGGAAAAAATCCAATAAAAAGTTCATTACAATAATTGTGCTGGAAAAATCCAAACAAAGAGTCCAAAAAACGTCATCACAATGATTTTATGGAATAGTCCAGAACAAAAATCATCACAATAATTATACGGGAAAAAGTAAAAAAAATAAAATCATTGTATTCATTATTTGACAAAAGCCCAAATGTCATTACAATACGGGAAAAAGTCCATAAAGGGCCATTACAATAATTGTACGCGAAAAAGTAGAAAAAGGTCATACTAATAATTGTAGAGAAAACAGTTCAAAAAAAGGTCTTCACAATAATTATACGGAAAAATCATTTACTCGGAAAAGAGTCCAAGAAAGGCCATTACAATAATTATACGAAAAGTCAAAAAAAAGTCATCACAATAAATGTATGGGTAAAAGTCCAAAAAAAAAGTCATGACAATCTTTATACGGAAAAAAGTCCAAACACGACCATTTTTGAGAACTTTATGAGGATCCCAAAAAAAGTCATCACAATAATTACACTGGAAAAGGTCCCAAAAAGGGTCATGCCAATAAACTTACACGTAAAAGTAAAAAAAGAGGCATCATAGTACGGCAAAAGTCCAAAGAAAGAGTTCAAAAGAGGGTCTTTACAATAATTATAATCACAATCTTCATATAGAAAAAAAAATTTAAAAAGGCGTCATTACAATAATTGTATTGGAAAAAGGTCACAATAATTATATAGAAGAAAATTTTAAAAATTTATTACAATCATTATACGGCAAAAAATCCAAAAAAGGACCATTACAATAATTGTACAGGAAAATGGTGTTCACAATAATTGTACAAGCAGAAGTACCAAAGAAAGAGTCCAAAAAAGGTCATGACAATCTTTATACGGTAAAAATCCAATAAAAAGGTCATCACAACAATAGTACGTGAAACGTAACGCGATCTCTTCATTTCACTCTAAATATTTGTTTTTTTTCACTTTTGGGATTTTTTTGAATGTTTCTAGAACTCTCAACAGATCTAAACATTCAGAGAGATTTCTTACTATTTTATTTTATTTCGAGCCTTTTTAGAAAAATTTTCTACAATTTTGCGACCGTTTGTTTAACATTTTGAAGCATTTGGACCAAACATTTTCTTATAATTTTTAAGAAACTTTCTTCAAATAAATCTTTTTTTTTTCATTGGTTTTGCTACATATTGGTAAAATTTCGAAAATACTTTACAATATCTAGATAGGTTAATTTATGTTAACATTTTTTGCCATATTTGTACATTTTCTGAACATTCTGCTAAAAAAATTGATTTTTTTGTAACGCGATCTCTTCATTTCACTCTAAATATTCGTATTTTAATTTATAACACTTTTGGGATTTTTTCAATGTTTCTAGAACTTTTACATTTTTTACCACATTTGTAAAGTTTCTCAACATTCTACTAAAGAAATGATGTTTTTGTAACGTGATCTTGTATTTTTTTTTCTTCAATTTATAACACATTTGGGATTTTTTTAATGTTACTAGAACTTTTAACAGATCTAAACATTCTGAGAAGATTTTCAAAATGTTTTTATATTTTCTCAACAACCATCAAAATAAAATGTAATTTTTGACGTTTTGCAACAATATGTGATATTTATGTTAATACTTCTAATATTTGCAACATTTGATGCAAATTTTGAAAAATCTTCACTGTTTCCAAACGTTTTAACAATATTTCTTGATGTTTTAATTTTTTTTTAATTTTGATGTGTTTTTCTACATATTCTCAACATTTGGCTAAAAATATTGAATTGTTTTTACGTAACGCGATAAAATCTGTTTATTTGACTCTCAATATTTGCACATTTTATTCAATTTACAACTTTTTACAAAATTTTTCAAAAATGTTTTAATGTCGTTTGCTAGATTTTGCAACATTTTGTTTTTTTTTAATTTTGAGACATTTTTTATACTTCATAAACACCTTGCAAAAATTCGCAACGTTTAGCGATAACATTTTTTGCATTTTGGAAATGATTATTATTTGAGAACTCAAAAATTATTTATAAATCTGACGATTGACTCTTTCTAGAACGATTGCCTTTAATTTTGGCAATGATTTAAAGAATATTGAAAATATTTCTATTTTATTGCCTGTAATTTTAATTAAAAGAGCAGTTTCAATATTGCTACAAATTGAGAAGCTTTTGTATTTTCTACTGGAGCGTTAATTGCGATAAAACTTTACTTATCAAAATTAATTTATGAAATTTCGTTTGGTATTTTGATGATATTTTAATAATCCACACTGTGCACACAGCAAGACCTCACATGATCCATCTTAATGGAGAAGAATATAAATTCCAGGTAGACAAACAATAATTTAAGGGATCAAGCAGTTTCGTCGCGACCTGGAAGGAATGTTGTTAATAATATTTTAAAGCAACTAGCGCGTACATGTTTGGGAGGTCCTCAAACTGGCTGCATTATCCACTCGTATAAATTTTTCCGGCGCAACAAACAAACAGTTAAAAAATACGATGACAGCACGGTATTTAATAACTCCTTCGGAGCGCGAGGCTTTTTGTATTATTTTTTTGTTGCTATCTGACGAATTAACGCGTGTTTCTTCATGCGATGATGTAACAGGTTACAGGATTTGTAAAGGATATTTTCGTGCATGGCCGGCACCGTTTTGTTTGCATTTCGTTTTGTTGCAGGAACAAAAGTGAATTGCAAACAATTCATGGAATATCTACCGGGAATTATTTATAGAATGGCAATAACAATATTGATTTCAATGCAATGTTTATAAAATGTATACTGTATTCATTGTTATGCATTAATTAGTGATAAATGTAGTTGCGCTCAAAATGGAATGATAAGCATTTTCTATCCGAATGATAAGTGTTTCTTTCCTTTTTTCCTGCGACAAGTTTATTAGGTATGAGCGTTGTTAAAGGAAGGTTCCTCGTAAATATAAAATCACTTCCATTAGAAATAATTGAATTGTTGAGGCACTCTCGGGCAATAATAAAGCTTTCAAGACGATATGAGCACGGGACGTAAGTAGTGGGTGTCTAGCTGGTAAATGTTCAACGGTGATGCACTCCACCTGATTATTGGCTTGATGGACTGAAGGTGGTAATGAACATATCGTCTGAAGATAGTCCCGCACTATCTAATAACACGTGATTTTACTTTGTACGGCAAGCAGGGCTATTTTTAGCATATGTCAACGAGGCCGTGCTATTAAAAACGTACCCTTAAGATATTATCAATGCTAAAAATTAGACCGCAATTGGTTTTTCTTTGCGAAAATAAAAATTTATAAAATTGAAATAAACTACTATGTTTTTTTATCACAATTTATTTAGTCACACCGTGACTGCAGTTTCAACTGAACCTCGGTCTTTATCAGACGTTACATGAGTCTCATGTAGATAGTAGTACATAGTACATAGTACATAGTAGTTTATTTCAAACCCTGCATTATGCATTATCACTTAGTAACGGTCGATTCTATCAATTTTCTTATTTGTAAAATTATCAGCGGTTTATCATATTTTTATAAAGAATACACTTAATTTTCAAAAAAAGTTTGATTGAAATGAATAATAATTAATATAATAAAATAATAAAATTTCAGTTACATTTAACTTATTCATTCAAAAAATGATAAAATTAAAACTCCACAAATATAATAAGAAAAGTTTATGTTTCAACTTATTTTATGTGTATATATCAATGGTGATTAAATAATTTAATCACCATTGATAATGACATTGATAGATATCGAAATATATATATATATATATATATATATATATATATATATATATATATAATGATTTGTGAATACGATAAGTAGAAATATATACTTTTCTTATTATATTTGTGGAGTTATAGTTTTATAATTTTTAGAATGAATATTTTTGAATTCCACCATATTCGGACATCAAATATTCAATACAATTTTTCAACAATGAAATTAAGACAGTTTCCAAAAATCTTTAAACTTTGAAAGCTTTACAAAGCTTTTTGGAAATTATGTTCTTTTAATGTTGAAAAATTAAGTTAAATGTGACTGAAATTATATCAAAAATTTTCCTTATCAAAATATGAAAAACTGAAAAAGAGGGTATGAAATTTTAGAAATTTACGTTTGTTTAGCAATGTATAAATAAAAATTTGTCGAATTTATGAAAATTATGAAAAAAAAATTTTTTTATCATTTTTTATTGTTTTTTCTATAAAGGTATTAGTATTATTGAATTGATTATCAAAGGTTTTAGAACTTCCAGTTGGTTTTTCACCAATTTTTCTCATACACTTGCAGTTTTTCATTAACTGATTGTAGCAAATTGCTCAAGAAACGAAAGAAGTTTTTATTGCTTTCTGTGGTCTTTTTATCAATTTTCTCAAGATTTTAATAGTTGTGTATTCCGGCTTTTAGTTTTTATAATTTTTACAGTTTTTCATTAAGTTTCGCGTGCTTCCTGTATTTTCTAACATTTGTTTAGCAAGTTTTGTTGATTTTCGCGGTATCAAGATTTT
>JARJEC010163665.1:0-11973 GCA_030264575.1 Tachinus sp. AB-2021 | reverse complement strand
CTTATTGGCCGTGATATTTATTATTTGGTAACTATGCGTTGCGAAGAGATGCTCCATTGCCGTGATAATAATTAACTAAATTATATTTAATAAGGAGGCCGTCGATACTCAGATTTGATTAATTAATTATATTTAAAATTCACTAAATTAGTACAAACAATAATAATTTGTGCAATTTTTTGGCCTTTCGTTTAAAATAAATACTTATTAAAATATTTTAATTATAAAGTTAAAAATTATATTTTATTACCAGAAAACAGAACACGATCTGATAATTGTAAATCTGTAAATTTTGAAACTTTAATGGTCTATATTATACTCTCCAAAACTCAAATCTCTAAGTGCAAGGATAACGCCAAAAAACGCCGAAATCTTCTTAGGTGAACCACCCTGTATAGGGTATAACATAATTAAGAAAATAAGTGCAAAAAAGTCACTAGCTCCTGGATAATCTGATTTCACGTACATTGTCACTAATTTACCGAAAATTTGCGCGTCATTGAATAGGTGTAAAGGAATACCTTTACAATCGAACACTAAAACTCCGTTCATGCTAGCCCGGAATTGCGTTCTTTCCGGATAAAATAACCGCCAAAGTTTAATCGATATATAGCGATTTTATTTGTATATTTGTTTATATCAAACTAGCTGATGTACCCGTTGTTGACGGGAATATAAAGATAAATTTGATATCGTTTTTTATAAGCAGTTACAATTATTATTGAATGGCCCAGTCGGTTGGTTAAACATCGTGCCTTGTACGACCGACCCACCCACTTTAACACTCACCAACGCACTCATCAATTCTCTTCTAATCCGCCCACCTACCGGTCCACCCACTCACCGGCCCATCCACCGGTCAACCCACCTACTGACCCACTCACCTACCGATTCACTCACCCACCAACCCACTCACCGACCTACCCTCTTACCAACCTGCAGACTAACTCACCGATGCACCCACCCATCGACCTAACCACCAACTCACTAATTGAGACACCCGTCGATCCACCCACCGACACATGCTGTGAGCTAAGTATGTGTTGTTACTTAAAATCTAGAAGTCAAGGTTAATTAGAAGTACTGTAAATAATTTGAAGCTCTATTATTGGCCTATTCAGAGTCTACAATGTACGAAGCGGAATACTATAAAACGGGGTGAGTTTAAGCTATGTGAAGACAAAACCTTTTTTATTTATATAGATATAATTATTTTAGTGAATATGTAGGCGAGTTTAGTTTTTTTGTACACTTGTTTATTTTTTTACACATGTTTCTAATTTTATGAATAAAATTAAGTTTCAATACATTATAGGATTCAAATTAACTGCTACAGAATTAATTTACTTTAAAGAATCTATTGATAGATAGAGAGCTAGCATGGCAACAGCAAATGTAATGAAGTTAGCTTTCTAAATATATGATTTTTAGACATTTTAGATCTGCTGTAACAAAACAGCAACTACTTTTTTTAAATCTACTTAAACCTTTATAAACTTTGCGTCTAGATCTTCTATTGATATAATTATTGATGATAATAATAATAATCGATAAAGCACATATTTAAAAATAAGAAATAATGTTAAAATAGTGTAAAAATTTCAAAGCTTTTATCATTAGTCATGACTGAACCAACCTCCTATAAAATGTCTAGGTCAATCTAGAACATATACACACAGACAGACGACAGCACTTTTTCGGATGGTGAATTTGGTGTCTCTAATGTTTAAAACGGAAAAATATTATAAAACGGTAATTTTAAGCATTGTACAAACAACACCTTTATTTTATTTATATAGGTAAGTATGAGATTTATTTTTATACTCCCGTGTAGATATTTAACGGAAAAACTATCTTTAATTTATGTAACAAAATACAACTTTAATAATTATAAAATAGTATTAAGTTTTATAAAAAATAATATTTTATTTCATAAACCGCCATCTATTGAACAAAACGCAACTACTTGTTCTTTAAAACTACACAAACCTTCATAACTTTGAGTCAAATCCTATCAATATAATTTATAGCCTAGTTTTTAAGTAGAGGTTAGTTATAAGTACTGTAAAATTTTTAAATCTCTGTTATTAGCCATAACTGTGCTAACCTATTACAAAACATCCAGGATATACAGACAGAGAGACATTTTTCTGATGGTGGATTTGGTGTCTCCAATATATAAAACGAAAAAATATCATAATTCGGGGGGATTTTAAGCAATGTACAGACAAAACATTTATTTTATTTATATAGATATCAAATAAGTGAAGTTTATTATATTAAATGTTATAAAATACACTATACATAATATTATATACAATCAAAACAGATTAAGTCCAAAACGAAGTTTTGAAATAATTAATTTTTAACTTTCAACTATGTTGTTTTTCAGATGCATACTCAACAATTGACATTTTTATTTTATCAAATCTTACAACATTTTTGTCAGAATATTAAAAAAAATCAGCAAAGTTAGCATCGCTGTACTCACGAAGGATGTGTAAAAACACTCACTCACTCACTCACTGCCTTACTGACGTCATAAATGATGGTGATGCAGATGTCACTGCATGACGGTTGATTCTCGAGTAAACCCCGGCCGCAAATCGAAAGCATAGATATTTGCACATCAAACATGATTTTTTTATTAGCAATTAAGTATGTGATTTAAAGATTAATTGAAAGTACTCAAATTCTGAAAATTGTGTTTTGGTGTGTTTTGATTGTGCACCGACGATATTATATAATAAAATGTATATAATATTTTACTGAATTATTTGAAATATATTTTATATTACATACCTCATTGTTCCTTCATTTTTAAATTTTTTATCTAAAAAAGCTACTAAATCAACGAAAAACAAAATACCCTAGAAAAGTTACGAAAACGAAAAATTGCCGATAGAACAAAAAAATACTAAAAAATGAACTAAAACGTTCGGATAAAACCATAGAAAGATAAAACCGTTGCAGCATGAACTGGAAATCTAGATTTTTTTGGTGATTTGTGGCGGTCATTTTACCCGGACAAAAAACACAAATCCGGGCTGGCGTCAACGGGGCTTAATAAAGCTTAAAAAATAATTTTTATTTTATTGTCTATGGCAACTTGATTAATTTAATCAATTTATTAATTTTTTAAAAATTTCGCCAAGAGTAAATAATAAATTAAATAAACAAAATTTATGAATTATACAAAAAATATACTAAACAAAGGACGATTAAAGTATAAATAACAATGTTGCATAAAAAAGTAAACACAAAATTTAGATATACTCTGAGTGAGTGGTTGTACGCCCTTCTTGTAGAAAGATTATAAAGTGCTAGAAATCTATCTAGTACAGTAAACAACTTTACAGGCAACCAGTATCATTAAGCCTAGTTGGCAAATAATTCTTAAAAAATTGAGTAAAAAAGTTAATAATCTACATATTTATAATTTAGAGTAACGAAATTATGCCACATTTTTTACATGAAAATCTTATTTGGATAAATAAAAATGTTGGCATGTTGCACTAGATCATTGATATTATTATCTATAATTTATATTAAAAAATGTGCATTAGAAAAAAACGAAGCTGTCGGTTCGGTTTAGAATTTGTTTTTAAAATCTGCAGTTCGATTCTGGTTCGCGGTTCACAGGCAACCCAAGCATACAACATCGAGAAATAAGACAAAATAAATAAGGATATCGTACTTACCATACTAATAAAACCAGAGAATAATATTGTCATGTATGCAACAACTGACCATATTTGCATATCGACATCTTCAGATTTAAGTACAACATTATAGATATGTGTTAATAAATGTATTTCAAATATACTATTACTACTTGGCTTGGGATCGATATTGTGGGAGACAATATAGAAAAGAAATACTGATAGTATGCCAATCACTAGGTTAACTAATATGTATCCTAAAGATGTCCTGCAATACATATTTATGAATATGATATTATTAATTAATAAAAGTATAAAACATACCAAAATGGATTAGCTTTCTTATAAATTATACTAGCATTCGAAGTAAAGACACCAAATCCAATATGTGTTGAGAAAAATACCTGTATTAGAGCATAATACCAAACCTAAAAAGAAAAGATTTTATTGAGTCACTTTTCTGCAAAACCAACTACATGGAGTCATGAAAACGGACTAGTCTTTTATGGTGTAATTATAAAAATAAATGAAATGTTTCAATCAAGTGCGTCACTTTAAAAAATTTATAATGATTTACAAAACAGTACATGTTCACCATCAAATTTCAGAAATTAGAAAGAAAAAAAAATCAATTATGTGTAATGTAACGTATTTTGAATGTGTCATTAGTTTATAATTTCTTTGTCTTTTTTACATCAAATTTACTAAATTATTATTTAAAAGAAATGTCAGTGAAACATGTTTACTGAAGAATATTATAAATTTAAAAATTAAGTAATATTCGAAGTAAAAATGTAGATTTTAAATTTATTTTCATATAAATATTGCAAAAGAAAGATGTTTTTCCATAACCATAACACTATTTTATGCAAAGTACTTAAATTTAAAAATTACCTCAGCTTTAGCTAATACATCCCAATTAATGTTGTTAGTAAATTGTTGAACTCCTTTAAATTGATTAGTATCAATTGCTTTAACAATTAAAGCAATTAAACAAGCAAATGTGCAGAGCAAAAATACAATTAATGCCTTTTCATAAGTTTTTGATCTTTTTATGCACCTGGAAATTAAATTAATATTATTACAGAGAAGTTAAAATTTTAATTTTGCTATCTACTTACCATGCCATAATTATAAACCATAATAAAAGTAAAAGTCCTGCATAAATGCCAAACCAAGACGGTTCCACAAATGGTGACTCCAAAAATGTTTTTCTGTAAAATTTATTAATTTTTCACGTTAAAATTTTAATAAAAAAACCATTTATATATGCAATGTAAACTGACGGTAAATACTATACATTCTTAATAATTCCACTTTTCGTTTTTGTTAATTAGCAGTTAGACAAATAAAACACTAATTTTTTTATATAATTCTTATAAATATAACTTGAAAACTGGCAAACATCGGAATGAAATATAATAAGCTATAAACTTGTATAAATCTTTGTTTTGAAATTTTAATTTTTAAGTTATCATAAAAGTACGCGAGTCAAGATATTTAAGGACTAAGGTCAAAAAAACCGTTTTTTTTGTAAATATCTTGTTTCCTTTGCTCTAAATGACGTTTAGAGTTTATATAAAACAGTCATGCTTATATAAATCTAGAACAAACATATTTGGTCCGTGTAACAAGGTCTTTTGGTTCAAAATTTTTTCCTTGCAGTATAAATATTAAAAAACAAGCTAAATAATTGTAGATTATATCAACCGTCACTGTCAATTCTCAGTTTCTCCAACTCCGCCCAATTTCAGTTCTTTCATACAGTACAGTTCACAAGAACTATCTTGAACTGTAAGGTCATAACGGAACTTGCTCGTAGCAGTCCCCGAACACACAAACGAACCGAGCTAATTACCACGGCCAGGTACTAATTCTGAGGTAGGGGGAGAATAGTATTCATAATCAAAATGACATTTGTCAATAGGTTAGGTAACATGAAAAGTCACGTTTATAACAAACAGTTTTAGATAATTGCATAACTAGATCTAAATTGTTTATAGTAGATTTATGTGAGTAAAACTGCATAGTATAAAATTCTCTACAAATTTGGAATTAGGCACTATTTTATATAGTTGTTCTTGAGATAGAGCGCGAAGATGGGAAGCGCTTAACCGCATGTTAAGACTGAAAGCTAGTTTTGTACTTACAAGAGGCCCACTGTCAAAATTGGCAGATTTGAATTTTTGGGTAAAATGGCAATAAGAGCAGTATTTATGAGTGAATCACTAATCTGTTTGTTATGAAATATTCTCCTCTTTTTACTTTTCCGTACCAAATTAAAATTATAGGTCCCACCTCAAAATTTCAAAAACGAGATTTGATATGTACGTACGTATGTACTTACGTATGTACGTACGTATGTACGTACACACGTATGTACGTATGTAGTCTGTACGTATGTACGTCTGTAGTCTGTACGTATGTACGTATGTACGTATGTATGTATGTATGAATGCATGTATGTATGTATGTATACATGCATGTATGTATGTATGTATGTATGTATGTATGTATGTATGTATGTATGCATGTATGCATGCACCGGATCCGGACCTCATACCGACAGAAGTCGTAAAACTGGTCGTGGAACACTTCCCGGAAGCGGGAAAAGAGGTGACGAACAAAGCCTTAGAATCGGGAGAGTTCCAGAAGGAATGGAAACGGGAAATTGATCCTGATAAAAAAACCAACAAGGAGGAATCAGATCCCAGAGAATACCGGCCGATATGCGTGCTAGATAGGATGGGCAAGTTATTGGAACATTTAATCGCTGCCAGACTTAGGAAGGAACCGAGAGAAAAAGTGGATTTATCCAAGAATCAGTTTGGATTTAGGGAAGGAAGTGTATCGTAGACCCATTAACAAAAGTGAGAGACATCGCCAAAGCCGAAATGGGGAAAACACTAAAAAGCAGAGGCTTTTGCGCGATGTTAACCGTGAACATAAAGAACGCCTTCAACAGCGCTTCATGGGAAAGAATCGTCAAGGAACTGGAGAAGAGAGAGATATCTGCCGGTATTGTGAAGCTAATCAAGGGCTATCTGAGCGAAAGATGCATCGTGGAGCGGAAGACATGAGTTCACAATCGACGGAGAAAAAATCAGACCAAAGACAGCAGTCAAGTACCTATGGGTGAGGCTGGACAAAAACCTGACTTTCGGACAGCACATAGACAAGGTAATCGCACGAGCTGCAGAAATAACGACACAGCTGGGTAGAATTCTGCCAAGGATAAGCGGAGCAGGCGAGGCGAAGAGAAGAATCATCACCTCCGCGGCCCAATCGACCATCATGTACGTCTCGTCCGTATGGAAAGATGGGTTGTAGCTTGAAAAGAATAGGAAAAACTGAACACTGCACAGAAGAAGCTTGCGCTCAAAAACATAAGGGCCTATTGCACAACATCAAGAAGGTTACTTATCGAAGAGCGAGGAGAAACAAGCGAGAAAAAAGCCATCAGAGCGAAGACCGTGAAGATATGGCAAAAGGATCTGAGCAGCTGGTACAACAGAAAACACGGCGACATAGACTTCAGTCTGTTGCAAGCGTTAACCGGTCACGGCTGTTTCAATCAATATCTGAAACAGTTCCACATCAGAAGCGACGCGACGTGCAGCTAATGCGAGAGCCCGGAGGACTTTGCAGGTTAGGTTAGGATGAGTGTTGGTCAGTGGTGATGCAAGTATTTTTTTATTTAATAAACAAAAATATTAGGTTAGGTTGAGTGCTGGGTGGTGGGTAATGGTCAGTGGTAGTGCAGGTATTTATTTGATTCAATGAAGATATATATTAGGTTAGGTTAAACAATGTATAGTTGTGGTTAGGTTAGGTAGACTGCCGGGTGGTAAATGATAGTCATAGTGCGGGTATTTTTTTAATACAACAAAATAGATTAAGCTAGATTAGGTTATTTTTAATATAATTTTATTATTTAAGATAAGCTAACCTCAACTATACATACAGGAACTCAAATTTCATATGACAACATTGCTAATTTGAGTAATGGTTGTCAATTATACTATTATGGAATTTCACATAGACATAAAATGTTTTTAAATAATGCTAAAAATAGGCCAGCAGATGATGAAAACCAAAATTTAAAAAGGAGGAAGGTTTAACATTAAACAGGTTAGTGATTCACCCATAAACACTGCAGTCATTGCCATTTTACTCTCTCGGCCTAAAAAACGAATTGCAGATTCGCGATTTGAACGTAAATTGAATATGTTTGCAAATTGTCATATCAAAGAGCCATCACCCATACTCTATATATCATATTATCTTTAATATTTCAGCAGACATATTTGCTATGGGCCCAAATTAAGAAAACTGAAATTAGCCGAGAGTTGAATAGATTTATTTAAGAAGAATTGATATAAGAACAAAATTATTATGAAGTCAAAGTGAGTGTTGTGTGCCTTTCTCGTAAACGATAATGGAATCTAGACTAACAGTCTGGAACAACCAATTGAATTTACAGGCAACCAGTATTGTGTTACTGGTTGCCTGTAAATTCATCTTGCTATACAATCAAAATGATTAAGTAAAAAGTTTTATTAAGTAAAAAATTATTATTATTTATATTTTTTTGCCTTATGTGTTTTCCATTCTATAAAATTAGATGTTATAAATAATGCAACGTACCTTATGCAATCTTGTCCATCAATTCCATCAGCTCGGTATCCATTCTGCAACAAATATCCATACATAAGATACAAAAAACATTTAATACAGATAATCAAGATAAATTTATTTGCAAGAATTTGCTTTTTAGTAACATAATAAAAATGAAATTATGTTGTATATCCTATCACCACAGTATCAGTGAATTAGCATTTAAGATGTAGGATAAAAAATTACTCATTTATCATTTTTATACAGGAGAGCTAGTATTCACTCCTCAACCCTCGGACATGTGTTAATAATTGCAATTGCAAAGAAGATAAAAATTAGGAATACTAATATGTATGTCGAAAGCAGAGCAGATGTCAAATTGAAACAAATCATTAACATTTTTATATGATTGACCTTTTTTCATGAATTTACCGTGCCTGCTTTGACCTCAGTAAGATGCACTTACTGGTTTTCTTCTATATAAAAACCGCGATTTATTTATACAGTAACTATGCAAACCATTTAAAGTTCAAGCAAGCTTGATTTATACTTTAAATATTTTTTACATCTTGCTTTCTGACTTATAAATATCTTAATTATTTAATTATTTTTGGATCAATTCATTCTTAGGATTTCAGTCTTATAAATTTATATTTAAATCATTTATTTAACCGACTTAACTGATTTTATGTCATTTGATATCATACACAATTGAGGCAGGCAATCTTCCGTTTTACTATTTCACTTCATTACCATATTTATACTTTCTTTAGATTAAAAAATATAGGTTCAGTAACATGAGGCATATAATAATAGTGCTACGACTTTCAAGTCAAAAGTTATTATGTCATCTCATAATTATTAAAGAGGACAGGCGGTAGAATACATATTTTAAAGTCTTAGAAATTATTAAGTTATTTTGTATATCAATTCTTTTTATAAATAACAACTTATAGCTTAAATCGCTATGGCAAAAACTTGACTAATGATATAATAAATAATTTTGATTTTAGAAAAGACCCATGAATTAAATTATATATGTTTTTGAAATGATTTCTAACTTGTGAATTAAACCCTTTTTATTTTAAAAATGATTTATGACTTAATTCAATTATTTATTTAAAGATATCTACTATGAGTCGCGTAATCACAATAATATAACAAAAATGCCGTTGGCCCTCGTTTGGTATACAAAATTTTATCTAGAACTGCATAAAAAAATATTTTATTACAAACATCGAATACAATTGATTTTTTTTTCAAACAAAGCAACCATTTTTAATCAAGTTTCTACAAAGTGAGGTAGTGAAGAAGCTATAAAACAAAATGCAAACAATTAAAAATAAATGGCCATCTAAAATTACATAGAAAAGACAAAGAATAAGCAATACTTTTATTGAAATTTTAATTAATTTTTAATTTTCTTTTATACATTTCAAGGTTATCTTAATACACTTGAACCACACTGCTACCCGAACGGACATTATTTTACTGAAGATATATTTTATGTTACAGAAAGTCTTTTTTTATTTTTGTAAATTCTGAATTTTTAATAAACAAGTTTATCCGCGAAGTATAATTATTCCTAAATAAATAAACATCAGTGTAAAATTGCACATTTGATTAGAGCCATTGAGAATTTTATGTAAGAAGTTACTGTTTGAATGGCACAATTATTAAGGTTATCCCAATTAGCGCAGATTGGATTTACAAAGGTGGAAAGATCGTCCCGGTCCGTACATCGGAAAGTTGGTCAGTGAGTCGCCAGACAATCATTCCACTGACCTCTCCAAGGATATACAATCATGCAGGGCTGCTGATAAAACTGCAAATAGATGTCAATGAAAAAAAAAACTTCAAGAATTTAAAATGTCGAAATGGAATAATTGAATACTGGGTTGGCTGAAAATTTTAAAGAATGAACTTGCTACAGTGTGCATTTATAAAAATAAAAAAATATAGCTTACTTGGTATTATTTATAAATGTACATTCCAAATGATTAAATTTTACGTTTTTCGTAAGAGCGATCGATCAAAAAAAAATTTTCAATCTTTTTTTCTTCGGGTAATTACATGTAGTAATCTGCCATGGGCAATATTGTCGAAGTGGGAATATTCCCGAAAAGTTGCTGAGCTTTTCATAAGTTGCCAAAAAATAACAGTATTTGAAATAGCAATATTTAATACAAATAATTGACAAAAGAGAATCTGTGAAATTTGTAGCTATAAAAATACTGCAATATAATTTGAATAGGTTGTATGGCCTATACATACCCTCCATTTAATGGTAAATGACATTTATAGAAAGCTCTTTTTTAATACAATTAGAAACATCCAGATATTAGCATCGACTGTTAAACAGATTAGATAAAAATATAAACAATTCTTTACATTTGACCTTATAAACGAAATTATTTAAAATGCTTAGTGGCCATAAGTGAAGATATTGCAGAAGTTTTTTTTTTCAAAAATAATGAAAAACGCCCGATGACAATTTTTAGTGGCTGCTATCTAAAGGTAATATTTGACAATCGTTTTATTGATAATTTTATCATTATTTCCCAGGGGAATGTTGATGATAGATTGGAATTTGGCGGTGATAGTGAGAACATCCTATTGATTATTTTTAACATAATTTTGCAATCTATAATGACACAGTTTTCCAGATTTAACAATAGTTATTTTATTATTTATATTTTCAAACATATATTATATATCCCGCATTATAATAAGAACTTGCATAGTTTTTTAATTGTATGAAATATTTCTGTTTGTGACTCTTGGCATGTTTTCGCTTTCATTTCGACGGAGTTAATTTCAATTTTATTGAAACAGATTGACTTTGTTTAATTAAGCCTTATACATTATAATAACTAGAATTATTACTTTTATAGTTTTAAAAACATCGTGATTTATTATTTAAACATATTAATTTAATGTTACATTCCTAAATTTTAAAATACACAATACTTTCATTATTTTATGCAGTTCATTGTTAAATATTGATACAATGGAGTTATGACTGCTTTCAATTAGTATTTATAATAATAATTTTTATTAAATCCACATGTTTCCAATGCATAATTATAATTATAATTAAAAATGCATGTGATCACATCTATGCGGATGCATATACTTTATTTAATGAATCATAATTAACTTTTTATTAACACATATATGCAAATTTGAATATTTAAGTCATTGATTAAAATTAATAATTTGCTGGACTACAGGTAATAGACTAATCTTGTTACTATAATCACCTAGTTAGTAATTTACATAAAAATATCGATAAGCCATAGAAGAATCTGAATTGATGTCACATACGGTAGATAGATAAAATCGCATACTTTATCGATTACTTTATTAGTTGACTTTAATTGATTTATTTTATTTTGATAGGTAATATAACAAGTGGTTCGTATATTATCGATAAATTTTTATACATTTTTTATAAAAAAATACCAAATATTAGAATGAGTTTCATTTATAAAAAATTATCGATAAACGAACCACGAGATTATATTTCCCATGAGAATATAATTTTTCCATTTCAACCGATTATTTATTATTACATTCATATTGACTGGACTATATTTTGTCAAATAGGACATTTCTTGTTGGTAACTATGCGGTGCTAAGATAATTTTGCCGTGATAATACAATTATTTTCACTTATCAATACTATTAGATA
>JARJEC010163645.1:0-10249 GCA_030264575.1 Tachinus sp. AB-2021 | reverse complement strand
GGATAAATTTGTTTGATGGCCTGATTTGTTTTGTGTAGTGAGTGTGTCAGATGTTGTTGGTAATTTAGACGGGAGTCGAGCAATACTCCCAGATACTTGACGTGCTGCTTCGTCGGTATAGTATCTTGTTCAATGCTAGGCTAGCGCTTTACAACTGAGCTATCCACTAAATGGCTACATGGGCAACAAAGGGCTAATTAAACTATGATAATTACTTATTATTGTCATAAAAAATTGTACAAGTAAAAATTATATCTCATTGTAAAATTTTTCTGCTTGGTAAAATAAATTCTGCGAAAATCATTTACTCGAACCACACCAAAAAGCCAATCAATTTGAATTATACAAAACAAAAACAATTTGTAACCATTTTTTTTTTCAATTCAGTCTATAGCTGAAATTCAATTAAAATTTACGTCTAACTAACGAGCGACGTTTTAAATGCAATAATACATTATCTTAAAAAATTGCAATTTGTAACGGAAACTTTATTAAAAATTTCGATTGCTATTTACATAGAAAATTAAGTTCTGGATAAAAACATAATTAAAAGGGCAATTTATATAACTTTTTTATTTCTAAAAATTATATTGTTTTATGTTGCGGTTAAAATTAGAACAAATACTAAATTTTTTTCTCTTGTATGCATCATAATATTTTGATTTGCGTTTTCACAATTGCATCTACTGACAGACAAGCGGTCGAATACATCCTTCCTGTTTCTAAATTAAACAGAATTTCAAGTCTACAAATAGAAACATATTAACTATTATTAGATTATACATATTACAGTGAAATCCCTGTTAAGCGGACCCTGATGGTGCAACAAATTTTATCTGCTTATTGGAGGTGTCCGCTTAAAAGAAAATTAAATACATATATGTATGTGTCGTTGCATTCTAAAGTGTCTGGTTATAAGAGTTGTCCATTTATTGGAGGTATCTGCAACTGCAACTAAAATTTTACTTGATAACTCGGAACTAATTACTCAAGTATCTCGAACAGTATATTACGGGGGGAATTCCTTTTTTTTTTCTTGCTGAGGTGGTTCGCCAAGCGTCCCTGCACTATGGTCCTGGTGGTTCTATTGTGCACTTCTGACATCTTACACCTTTAGTAGTTCTGTCTCTTCTATGAAGTCCAGGAGTTTTTGCCAAGGGATTGTTTTCAGTTCTTCTTGGGCTAGCATATGCTTGCCAAAGTGCGTTGCGTGTTAATTGTGCAGTCTCTTCGTTCTCCAAACATCCGCGGCATAGTGAATTTTCTTGTATACCCAATCTATGCATGTGCTTGTTAAGACCACAGTGTCCGGTAATCAGTCCTGTAAGCCTTCGCGGTTTGGTTCGACTCATTTGCGGTACTTCCTTTTGAATATTTTGTGTTGGTTCTTTTAGCAATAATCTTGTCTGATTCATCCCCTGACAGTTTTTCCACAAGTTATTGTGTTCCTTTACAATTTTGCGTTGGATAATTTCTTTTCCGGTTTTGTGCGGAATCCCGAATGTTGGTTCTGGTCCAATAAATGTCCCAGTTGTTCCCTTTTTGGCTAGCTGGTCGGCCTTAAGGTTCCCTTCTATGCCTTGGGGAATTCCTTACTAAGATCTACATATTTTTTTACTGCTCGAGCTGATGTTCGGTTTCTGCGCTACTTAAGTTCATGTGTATGCTTTATTTGTGTGTGTTGTTATCTAGTGGAAAGATATACTGTGCCTATTTGTTTTGTATCACGTTATTTTTGTTGCTGTCAATATATCATTAAAAAATACTTTAAACACGTTATCTATTGTTGAAAAAATTAGAGTTATAAAATACAGTATCTAGTACAGTGAAATCTCTAGTTGTGGACACCTCAAATAAGAGTTATAACTCTTATAACCGGACAGTTTAGAACGTACCAACACACATCTGTGTATGTATCTTACTTTCTTTTAAGTGGACACCTCCAATAAGCGGACAAAACTAGTTGCACCGTCAGTGTCTGCTTAACAGAGATTTTACTGTATTTTAAAAAATAATGAACCAGTTATCACTGCAATCGACAGTGGCAAGTAAGTGGGAGTGACAAGCGGTTAAAAAACTAACTTACGGAAATGCGGACAAAGCAATTTTAAAATTGTTTAAATCGACAAGAGGGCAGAATTTACCTATAGGTGAAGCAAGCAAAAANTTTATTTTTTTAACCCTCGAGTAGTTGCACTGCTTCTCATAACACATGAGGCAAGGGTGACAATCCTCATCCAAATTGTTCTTTAATTTTTTGTTTTCTGTATTTTGAACATACAATACAAAAACTAAAAAAGTCTGATGTAGATTAATTGGTGGACAAATGCTTGGTAACTTTATAGATCGTGCCAAAAGAAAACGAAAAATCTTAATTCCAAAACGCTGAGAAAGTTCCCCTTTGACCTCGCGAGTTATTAATTAGATAAAACCTATAAAAATTTTATACATTTACAAATATATTTTACAGTGAGTCATGGCAATTATCAAGGAGGACCGGATTTGCCAATTGGCTCAGCAAAGGAGCAAACGCTCATGTGGCAACAAAACTCATACATGGGTGATTCTGGAATCCATTCCGGTGCCGCCACTCAGGTCCCTTCATTATCCGGTAAGGAAGATGAAGAAATGGACCTTTTCGATTTGGATCAAGGATACAACCAGGGATTTACACAGGACCAAGTTGATGGTAAATTCAACAATATAATAATTCCATTTACAATAAAAATTTATTTGGATAAATTGCAGAAATGAACAACCAGTTAAATCAAACAAGGTCACAACGTGTAAGAGCTGCAATGTTCCCCGAAACATTGGAGGAAGGTATTGAGATACCATCCACCCAATTTGATCCCGGCCATCAAACTGCTGTTCAGCGTTTAGCAGAACCAAGCCAAATGCTAAAACACGCCGTTGTAAACTTAATCAACTATCAAGACGATGCCGATTTGGCCACACGTGCTATCCCTGAATTGATCAAATTATTAAACGATGAAGATCAAGTTGTTGTTTCACAGGCTGCGATGATGGTTCATCAACTCTCCAAGAAGGAAGCTTCCAGACACGCCATCATGAATAGTCCGCAAATGGTTGCAGCTTTAGTACGTGCCATTTCAAACTCAAATGATCTAGAAACGACAAAAGGAGCAGTTGGAACTTTACATAAATTGTCCCACCATCGTCAGGGTCTTTTGGCCATTTTTAAAAGTGGTGGTATTCCTGCTTTGGTTAAATTATTGAGCTCGCCGGTCGAGAGTGTTTTATTTTACGCCATTACCACTCTGCACAATTTATTGCTGCATCAGGACGGATCTAAGATGGCCGTTAGATTGGCTGGAGGATTGCAGAAAATGGTTGCTCTTTTGCAAAGAAACAATGTGAAATTTTTGGCTATTGTAACTGATTGTCTACAAATTTTGGCATATGGAAATCAAGAAAGTAAGTTGATTATTTTGGCTTCTCAAGGACCGATCGAATTGGTTAGAATTATGAGATCATATGATTATGAGAAGCTATTATGGACTACATCCAGAGTATTGAAGGTAGGCAATATTGTATTCTAAGAAATTTACATTTTTATTACTTTGTTTTGTTGTACTATTATCATATGTGACTATTAAAAAAAGGGAAATTTGATACGTGGTCACCGCTTGGAGACAAAATTAATACATGCAATAAATGTTTTCACAATTTTCAGCGAACATATTTTATCGGTTACAAAATATAGTAGAAGTCAGCCACTTTACTCATTTTCTCCTATTGTTGCTTACTAGCATGTGATTTGCGTACGAATGGAATGTATATCTCATTATTTTGTAAAAACATCATTTTATGAAGTACCCATGAGCCATAATGGTTGCATTTAAAGTTCAATCTGCAAAATTTTCATCATTTTCAATAAATGATTATTTTCCCGAATTTGTGCTTATTTATAAATACTATTACCCTAAAAATAAGAAAGAAACAATGCTGGGTGTTTCGTTTAAGTTTCTAAAACATTGTTAAACAAGAATAATAATTAATTTCTTGCTATAAATGAGCGATGACTTTCATTGTATCATAAAAATAATAAAAATGTATTGTAAAATCTGTAAAGTTTAAAATTATTATGGTTTTTCTTGAAAAATTAGCATTTTGAGATGATTTCGTTCATTGGCTTATGACAAGTCGATATTTAAAATCTAAACAGCTCCATCTATACAGAGCACTAACACAACATTTACCAACAGATGTCAGGTATTCACACATACTTATTACAACTACCACACCCATAGCCTACACACCTATAAGTGCAAAGTGTAATATATTTTTGTTACTAATACCAATATTTTGCATAAAATCTCTTGAAAATCAACAATATTTTCAAGTAGTAGTACAAATACATACATAATCTCTATTTATTGATTATTACAGGTTTTGTCAGTTTGTAGTAGTAATAAGCCAGCCATAGTTGAAGCTGGTGGTATGCAAGCACTTGCCATGCATTTGGGAAATCCAAGCCAACGCCTAGTACAAAACTGTTTGTGGACATTGCGTAACTTATCCGATGCCGCTACAAAGGTTGATGGCCTTGAAGGTTTACTACAATCGTTGGTTCAAGTACTTCAATCGCAAGATGTAAATGTAGTGACATGCGCAGCTGGAATTCTTTCAAATCTTACGTGCAACAACCAACGTAACAAAGTAACAGTATGCCAAGTTGGTGGTGTCGATGCATTAGTACGAACCATAGTACAGGCAGGAGATCGCGAAGAAATTACAGAACCTGCCGTGTGTGCACTTAGACACCTAACTTCCAGACATGTAGAATCTGAAATGGCTCAAAATGCAGTTCGTTTAAATTACGGCATCCAGGTTATTGTCAAATTACTGAACCCTCCATCCAGATGGCCGCTAGTTAAAGCGGTTATCGGTTTGATTCGTAACTTGGCATTATGCCCAGCGAATCATGCACCGCTGCGAGAACACGGCGCTATTCATCATTTGGTTCAACTGCTAATGAGAGCATTCCAAGATACACAACGGGTAATTTATTAATAATTATTATTTAAAAACTTTTTTATTTTTATACTTTTAATTACAGCAAAGAGCAAGCGTTGCTAGTGGAGGAAGTCAGCAGGCAGGTACTTACGCAGATGGTGTTCGAATGGAAGAAATAGTGGAGGGCACGGTGGGTGCCCTTCATATATTAGCCAGAGAATCCCACAATCGTGCAATAATACGTCAACAAATGGTGATACCCATATTTGTGCAGTTGCTATTTAACGATATCGAAAATATACAGAGGGTGGCTGCTGGCGTACTATGCGAACTAGCAGCCGATAAAGAAGGAGCCGAAATGATTGAACAAGAAGGTGCCACCGCTCCTCTAACCGAGCTTTTACATTCCAGAAATGAAGGTAAATAAATGTTTTACATAATTCATTAATTAATATTAAATCAATTACGATCATCATAATCAGCCATATCAAAGATACATTTTAATTAGGCTGCATGGATTAATCGAGATTAGTTTCAATTGAAATATAGTTTTCAATCAGTTTATTTGAACAGAATTCCCTTTTAATTTCCACTGAATTGGCAACAAAATTATATTTTTATTGTAGTAGTAAATATAACATTAATAACATAGGTGTGGCAACTTATGCAGCGGCAGTATTATTCCGAATGAGCGAAGACAAACCACAGGATTACAAAAAGAGACTGTCCATGGAGTTGACAAATTCATTATTCCGTGAGGAAAACGTTTGGAATGCTGATTTGGGCATGGGTCCGGATCTTCAGGTAAGACTCGCTTAGAAATTCATATTCAACGTCACATAGCAAATTAGTAGAAATTGTAAGTATGCAAGTGTGCAATATTGATATCAATTTGTTATTAGATTTATTTTGTATTTTGCCTTTATTTTTTGCGATAATTTTGGTGAATTATTTTATTTTTATTTTTTCGTTTTGTTTGCATTTTTTACCAATCATTTTAGGACATTTTGAGTCCTGATCAGGCATATGATAACCTGTATGCACAAGGCCCCCCTAGTGTCCACAGCAGCCATGGCGGTAGACCATATCAACAGCAAGGTAAAGTTTTGATCGATCTTAAAAAATAACCATTCTAACAGGAAGGGGACGGACTACAACATTGTAACAGAACTAACAAAACTTGTTGCATGAGTAGTTTTGATTTGTATTTTTTTGTTAATATTGATATATAGTAGATTCCTGCTTTAATATCGTACTAATTTAATAAATTTGAAGTAATTACTGAATATACTTATATCTTTTATATAATATTTATGTTATGTTATAATAAACCTCCAAAAATTGATCAAGTTTTTTATAAAATAAAAAATAAAACTTTATTTGAAAATACGTACAAGAAATTTGAAAATTAACTTATATATTAAGCGTAAAATAACAATTTACGTCGTACAATAGTACAATAATTATCATATGTCTCGCAACTTCTCATTGCAGATACGAAAACCAATAGTGGTATCACAACTCTTTTTACAATTTATACAATTTTTTTAAATTATTGAAAAAAGAATTTTTTCAGAACTATTGTGCATTTCTAGGCACTTTTTTTTTTTTTTTTTTTATTTTCTTAACTCATTTTAAAAACATTTTTTAAATAATTTAAATTATAAATATCATTTGGAACATACGTTTTTTATTTAGTTTGGTTTTATTATATTTAATTATCAATTTCTTGATAATTTTCAATGATTTTTGTTCAAAAATTGAAAATGTCAAAATTTTCCAAATCAGATATTTAAAAAAAATGAAAATTGCCACTAAAAAGCTAAATTTGTTTGCAAATGTTTCAATAAAATGTCAGTCAATATGACCAACGAACGACTTTTCCCGGGTCAATCTAACCGACTATTAAAACACGTATTTAGTTCAAATCACAGTTAAATTAATACAAAATTATGTTACCACTAATATTTCTACTAATTAATTATTCAACATTTTATTAACTTTATGCTTGTATTAATTATAGGGTATGACCAGATACCAATAGACATGCAAGGTTTAGAAATAGGATCGCACGGTGGTGGCAATGGTTCAACGTTCAGCGCTATCGATGCCATGGAAGTTGGTAGTGCCGAACCAGATCTCAATTTTGACCACATCGATCAATTGCCAACACCGCCGCAAGATAACAACCAAGTTGCTGCTTGGTATGATACAGACCTATAAAATGTAAAATGCCAAAATAACGTTCAGTTTTACTCATCAAATTTTCATAAGCTATAATTATGCAGCTAGTGGAACTGTAACGTTAAAGGAAACGTTTTGCAATATTTTATATAGTTTTAACGTATTGATTACGATAGTTGTTAGTATAAGACTGTTTAATATAACATTTTCATTCTTTTACTATCATTAATTAATTTTATTTTACGTGTTTTTATTTTTATTATCATATATTATAATTTTTTTATTATTATGTTCATATCCGTGATTATTTATACAGTATTTCCATCGCACATTTAAATGTAGTTACATGTTTCTTCTGTTGCTTCTATATGTAATTTTTGATCTATAAATGACAGGGTAGAGTTAAAAAAGGGTTCACGCCTATTCATTAACATGTATTTATAGTAATGAAATAAACATTTATCTTAGTATGTATACATATATAAAATATATCTTTTTTCTCTATTTTTGTAACCCTTAATTATTCCATTATCACCATTAGAATTTAGAAATATACTTGCAGCAATTTTTGTTTTACGCCATTGGAGTAGACCATACCATATGGATTGGACGCATTTAGTAAGTGATTTTTTTATTGTTTTTTTAATCTTTTTTATTCATAACAAAAAGGATTTTTTTGTGTTAATGTGGGCAAACCCATACCATACTTGTAGAGATTTTCCATCGAGGAGCGTATAACTTGAATAGATACCCACATTGAGGCTAAAACTGCACCATTGCTATTTTATTTGGAATACACAATTATCGTACGCCTGGCAACACTGCACAAACATGTTTGCTTAAAATATATGAAGTAGACATACTCTCGTCCGCCTTATTGTTTTTAGCACAGATCATCTACCCATTATTTTCACAAAAGAGAGGAAAAAAATTTGTTTTAATTTTTTTATTCAAATAATTACTGTGTGAAGTTTTAAACACATTGTCAATTTACTTTTTTATTTACCATTCTTGTTTGGTGAGCTCACTTTACAAATGTTTGGTTATTATACTTATCGTATACCTCGTTATGCTTTGTCAATAGCCGAGCTGGTGATAGTATTGAAATTAACGTAAGAAAAGAGACAGATAAGTAAGTATCTCTGTTAGGCTGGCATCTTTGCCAAAACATTGCTAACTTCCGCTTTATTTATTAAATCTGCCATTTGTATATGTCGTAAAATGTCAATTTGGATTGATTTTCATTTTATATATTTCAGTTTAGTGAATTGAACTTGACTTTTGCATCCGATCTTACAATCATTTCAGGCTCGCACGTTTATAGGAGGAAAACAAATTTCTATAGATGGCGCTTTTAAGATATTCAAATGGGGTAAACAAACCCTACCCTAGGTTAATAAATCCATATGTTTTTGAAGTATAATTGTCATACACAATAATTGCTAACTTGATTATTTTTTATTAAATATTGCAAAATATAAGCTTTGCATAAATCGTGCGAGGGGAGGAAAGAAAAGTTTTAGTACGCCATGCGTCCTCTAGTTTTTAGAAGGATTTGCAGCGCTTAAATAAACCGATAGCAGTTTTCTTCTAATATTTTACAAAAATTGACTTCAAATTAATAATATTATTGCTATTGAAAATACAGCAACGATAATGCCACAATACAAAGAAATGATATTTTCATAAATGTTATATAGCCTTTTCTGTACAGAAAACACTGTTATTTCAGCATAGAAAATTAAGTTGAAATCACTTTTTTTCTACTCAATTCTTTAGAATTAGGGATTACCTTCAAAGCCAGAATATAATCTTTTCTGTCTAGCTTTTTTTCACTCCGCAAAAGAATTAGCGAATGGCGTCTTAACGAGGTCACGAAGATGTATAAATTTAAGAGAGAGCCTTTAATTATTGATATTTTTATTAAATGAAACATTGACACACTGTAGATTTATAATAATTTTATACACTCTGTATATATTACCAATCTGACTGAAGTTAGCTGTTAGTTACTCTTTCTAAAATTTATAAACAGTGTAGTGAAAATAGGTTATGTTATGATTTTACCTTAAAATATTAATTTTATCATAACTTACCAGCTTACGGAAATTATAAAAAGAATGCGTGAAAATGTTATCACAAAATTCATCATTTAAATCTACATCCAATGTGGATCTCTTGAGTGAACTTCGAACATTTATTAATGGAGCCAGTAATCCTTCTAAAAGTAAATCACTTGATCTTACAAAGACATCTCTATGTTTATTAAAAGGTCTTCCTGCTGCTCGGAATGCCATTTTAGATTACTTACGAAATGTTTTTGATAGCGCAGCATCGAATTATATACATCGAATCGAAGTAAGTATACAATTTATTTGTAATTAAATTGTGCAAATCTAGAATTCATTTTAATTTTAAAGGAAGTATTCCGTTTTTTTTTTACTTTTTTTATCTGTTAAAAATAAGAATAATTTTACGTTCACTACAGCAGTAAAATTTATACTTTCTCTTTGACTGCGTTGCATATCCCCGGAGATGTGTATTTAGTTATTACTTCTGTACGGTACATACCTCGCGGATATGTAAATATTGTTATAATAAAGTCCTTATATAAAAAATGTTACTTGAATTTTCTCAATTTTTTTGCTAGAAACTATATATAAACTACACTCTGCTTGAGCAGTGTTAGTTTTAGCACCAGGAGCAAATATAGTATAGTCAATAGTAAAACATAGACACAATTTAAAACAAATAGTGGAATTGGCTTTATATTTAACTTTATAAAGAAATAAATTTTTAATCAGAATTAATTGCATTAAAACACAATAAACACAATCCGGGTTGCTTTTCATAACAAAATAAATATCCCTGGGGGTATGTACCACACAGGATGAATCAAATATTATTGCTGTGCGGTACACATCCCCTGGGATACGTATCAATATATCACATATCAGTTGAAGTAAATTAAATAAGCTTCAAAAAGCTACATGTTAGGTTTATATATATATATATATATATATATTGATAATTGTATATTTTATATCAATGGTAAGTTGTGGCAGTTTTGAAAATATGACTATCA